>JAGXCT010036693.1:0-25884 GCA_022495035.1 Philopotamus ludificatus | reverse complement strand
TGTTGTCTGTAATTGCGAAAAAAATTTAAAAAACCACAAAATTCGCTTGTGACATCCGATACGGTGTGCCAAGTGCGAGTGAAACGTACTACTAGTGACACGTGTCGCGAGAACGCTAATCGGCGGAGTGTCCTCCGTCTGCGGAGGGATATCGCCGAGTGTATGTTTTATTTCCGCGTCATACTGATTAGTAAAAAAATCAAAAATATCGACAAAATTATGAAGAATATCTTGAATATCTATTTTTATTCTTAAAATAATACAAAATTCGTTGAATAGCATGTAATTATTAAATTTAAATGAAAAAAATAGGTTTTTAATTTTTTTATCACTATCTCCAATATTTGATTGCTACACTTAATTATTTTTTTAATAATTAGGATCTTACTTATAATAAAACATAATTTTATCTGAAATAAAAAAATGTTAATAAGCACTGGAATATTTTAGTAAATATTTGGCTGATTTGTTCATTATATGGCTAAACCATGGTAGAGTGTTTAAGAGCTCATAACATTAAACGTTTATGTCATATATGAATTTTAATTAAGACAGATGTTTAATTATATACCTAAGAATTAAATAAAATCATATTACATTTTCTTATTGTAGTTTTTAAAGCATTTTTTTGGAATATATCAAATTTTCTTAAGTGAATTTTTGTAAAAAAAATTAAAATGTCGTTAAAAAGTTATATATAAACAAATTCAACTACTGAAAGATGGGCAGTAAAATTCATTCAGACATTCTCTTCATTTGACGTGCGGTAATAAAAAAAATCTTAGACAAAAAGCTCATATTAACAAACGTATTTCATCCAGAAAAATAAATAATTTACACTATTTATTATAAGATTAAAATAGTTTATCCTTGGATTGAGGACAATGTTATATAGATTTATTAAGTTTTTGAATGCAATATAAACAGGGTTTATTGATAAATATTCTAATACTCGTCTCAAATTCATACTAAAAGCTTTCTTTAATGAATTGTATATATTTAATTAAAAATATTTTTGTAATAATGTATTATAATTAAATAATGATAATTGAAAGAATATTATTTGAATAATTTATTTATTACATAAAATGAATTATTTATGCAGTTCGCGTTGTTATCTATCATTTCGCAATATTACTCAATTTATTGAAGTGCTCCGCTGAGTCTAGTAAATTTTGCATGGCGAAAATAAATATTTCAGCTGGATTTAGCTGAAACACAAAGAGTCATAGATTACTTTTGCATGAAATAATTTATATTGGATGCATCCAAACAGTGACGCAGCGTCCATATCTCAGGCGGTTGCATCGGGAAAACTTTCCACCGTGCCAAACAGGAAGTGGAGGACCTGACCCCGGATACAAGTACCGCCACAGGCGTACCCGGCCACGGCCGGTCTATCTGTGGCAGAAACTTTTGCGAGCGAACCGGGAACCGACTGTGCGATTTTTCCGTTTTTTGGAAAGAGCGTGCATGAATTTGAAATAAGAAATAATAATAGAGATGAAATTGTATTTTTAGTGGGAGATATTTTTTCGTGTACAGGATGTGCTGAAACGGCGATAAATAATATTAAACCGGATTAATTAATAGCGCATTATTTTTGTGTTTGAATCTTCGGTTTAAGAGATTTCGATAGGATTTTGGGCTCGTCTGTTTAATTCTGCAATCGGGGAATTTCAATCGCACGTTTCTAATTTTCTTTCTACGCATTTCCAGGTACAGTAACGGATCGCCGTACCAATTCGGTAACAATAAGAATTATAGACGAGCTCATGCGGGTAGACAAGGCATTACTCTTACACCTAATCCAGGGCGAATCCCCCAATTTATGCGCGGAATAAAGAGAAATTGGCCTGAGCAGTCCAAATACGTTAGCGAAACCCGCGTAGAGAAACATCGAGGTATTGCGGGCCAGGGGCGCTCGACCGCCGGCCCTCGAGCCGTTATCGAAGCACTAATTACGATTTATCGGCGACATTACCGCCAAAAATTTTACATAGCCGACTCGTGATTGGCTAATTGGGCGTCGGGATTAATGCGAAAAAAATTTGCGTCGCTTAAGGTCGCGTTCCTGTCAAAAAATACAGGCCGTAATTTTTGTATCGTAATAGGTTTTTTTTTGCGGAAAAATATCTCGTTTGCGTGCACGTATGCTATTTTATCAAACAGAAGCTGACGTTTGCGAAATTTACAGTAATCGCGATCAAATTAAATGCAACAGTCGCTAAAGATGTTGATAGAAATCAAGAACGAGGTACAGTTTGCGAATTCTGTGAGGACTGTGCCATTTTTTAGCGCAATCTTAAAAATAACATTTTAAAAATATACTAAGATAAAATAATTGTATGCGAAATCCTGTGTCTCACAGAATGGCAGAGAAATGAAACGAAAATATCAAACCGACGGGAAATTTTTTGGTAATTTTCAATTAGATATTTAGTTTTTGTTTTTATCATAAATTTTATTATAATAAATGAATATAAAAATATTAAATTTGTAGAAACTATTTAGATAAAAGATAATTTTATATATATTTTTGAGTGGGGGATATTTTCGAGAATCTAAATTTATCTAAAATCAATATAATTTTACATTAATTCTGTGTCACAGTTGTTTGAAGGGGGCTTATTAGATACCCCAAGCATTTCAAGTCATAATACTGATGAATTTTTAATGAATATCTTGTCATTTTTTTAAAAGTATAAAAATTATTCATGATATGCTTCATAATTTGGTCGATACTGTGAATTTTTTTAACTAATTAGGATGACGCGTAAATAAATGACAACGCTCTCGGCGATGTCTCGTCGCAGATTGAGCTCTCGCAGCACGTGCCAGTCGTACGCCTCAATTGCACTTGGAACGTCGTACCGGATGCGAGCGAGAAAAACCATCGCGCGCTTGTCAACAGCAGCGAAAATTGTTGTTTTTATTTTTTACAGACAATTTCAGACAAAAGTGGACAATGATTATTTATAAGATTTATTCTTTAGACCTTTTTGAACAAATACAAAATGTTTTTGACATGTAGGATTTATATTAAAAGAGTTGTCCGATAAAATCAAAAACTTGGGGTACCCTATATACCCCATCGGTACGGCTAAGATATCCTTAATGTGATTTTATGTTATTTATAAACACTAAAAGCCTCCTCCACACTCTGTCTATTTACTAACGCACTTCTGGAACACGTCTCGGACTGCTGATCAATTCTAAGAAGGCACATGCACCGAATAATCAAACGTTTGAAATTATTTATTGGAGTTAATAAATGTTGAATCCTATTAAAAATAACTAGAACTTATAAAATGATCCTACCAATTATACTGTCGTTAGTGTTAGATATACAACTTACCTACTTATTACCATGGTTCTTAGAGGCTCTGTTTCCAGAATTGAGTAATTGTTTCAATAATGAGGTTAATCAAGTATCATGTGTATCTTCTGACTATCTTTTTGGTGCCTCTCGATTATTTTCTTGAGCAAAAGACGTGACAAGTAAGGCGACAACGAAGCTTTAAATTAATTTTTACCGGGTTACGCACCCTGATCTCAAGCATGACATTACTGGCTGTGTGGCCTGTGGACCATTAATCGCCTGATGAGTGAACGTAGCTGTATAACATTAAGAGTCTGTCGTTCATGTTCAATTGAGATGCCTTCCTTTGACATATCTTATAATGATTCATTAATTGCCTAGGAGTTTGTCTAAGTTAGTAAAAAAAAATAGAAACAATTGTTTGACAGAGTAAATAATCTCTTATTATTGCAAGGCTGAAGTATTTTATTTTTTAAGTATATTTAAAGATGAAATAAGCATAAATCTACGGTTTTTCGAAAACATAGCGTATTTTTTTGTAAACATAGCGTTTCGAGAACATTTCGAAAAGGATCATTGAGAAAAAATACAAAATTCTATATAATAAAAAATCAGCTATTGAGAAAGAAGTGTTAACTTATGTTTTTCCAGAGGATGCAGTTTAAAAAATACCACAGAATCTAAAATATGTATCGGCCCGGTACTTTTTCATTCAGAACCAAACAATTGATTATTTTTAACGAGTACTTTAGTGTCAAAACATGGAATATTCTTAGCCATGCTCGAGTAAAACACCCCTGAATTGTTTAGCGCCGTGAGCACGTTCAGCCATCATCGTCAGCACAAAATGTCACAACAAAAATAAGAAAAAGAACACGATCCGTACAATTTACGCCATTGTTTTGCGCTCATTTTCTTAGGGGTCCGTAACGGCCGTATTAACCGGCGGCAATCACCAAAATCTCCGGGCATAAATTAAAGTCTTATTCCAGGGAGACACATGCTCCCGGTACGTGATGTCACGAAAAATCGTTGTTCTCATCTCGTTTGTGAGATAGGAATTCACGAAGATACCCCCGGGAGTTATCTCTTAATTAATTGGTAACCCATTTTCTGTCAAATATGCCGTGGCCGGTGGGTTTTTGCTTAGAAACCGTCACGTTTTAATTAACGTCCCGGTGACACCAGATAAACATCCAGCCAGAGGACCCCGCTCGCCGAGATGGTTAACTTTTGCATATGTTAAACGATATAAATCAACGATAATATGATAATGGCCGACTGCTCGTGCATGTGATCGAAGCGTATTTATCTCGGCAGAGACGACCCAGTGGTGCTCGGAGTGTGGTCCGGCGTCCAGCCAGGTCAATCGGCGATTATGCCCATTTTTCTGCATTGAATTATTTAAATTTAACCTCATGTCGTTAGAAGAGAAACGATATTTATGGGATTATCGAAGATAATCAACATAATCATCATTGGTAAACAATTTTGATTTAACTGCACAGAAATCTATTTAATCTATCAATTAAATATTGACTTATTATTCAATGCAAATCATAAATTGCTAAAATTTCTTAAAAAAATAAAGGAATAAATATGAGGAGCATACCAATGATTAGATGATTAATTAGGATTTCATTATTTTTTTGATTTTATGAAATTAGAATCTTTTTTTTATTTATCTTTTTAAAACTGTATATTGTTTAATAGCTAAATAAATAAAGCTAATGCAATGGAGAACTGTCAGAAAATGTATGTAGACTCTATATTAATCTCTAATGATAATACAATATAATATTAATAAGATTAGATTAAAGCTAAATTACATTGCACAATTTTCGTATGATTGCAGAAGTGCCGATTGATACTAAGATCCATATAGCTATTTTTTTTTACATTATCATTAATATTTTTTTAATGTGTTGCTGTTATTAATATTGCTTAAATCAATTTCATTTAGAAATGTTATTAAAATAATAAAGAAATAGGTAGAAAATTGAGATAATAGGAGAATAGTTATTTTCTTTCAACATCTTTTAATGTTAAAATAGCACTTCTCAAACTCATGGTGTACGGAATCTTCCAGTGCAATCTGTAAAGCAAGAATTTAAAAAAGCTAGTTAATAATTATTAAAAAATAAAGCACTGATAAGTTTAAAAAGCGCTTAACGATTGATAAGTATTAATTCTGAATTACAAAGAACTCCATGTATTTTTCAAACGATGGTATTCATTTACTTTCTCTCTAATATCACGAATTCTATATCAAATGGTGTTACGCTCACGATTATCCGGGGTGATTGTGTGGAGGAGTCCCACAGATAATTAAAAACACGGATAATTCGAACTATATATTTATTAAGAAAATCTGTGATTTCGGTTTGTTTATAAGAATTTTTTACCGATTTTCTAATTTCATTTAGAGTTCCCTCAAGACTGGTATTCGAAATACCATTGGTCGAGATTATTCGTCGAAAACTCGGATTCGTATTCTAGACACTAAATGTCTTTATCGACATTTTGGCTCCATTGGTTCACGTATCACAAAGGGTTAACCCTTTGCCCGCGTCATTTTTTTTTCAATTTAGCGAACATACCCTGTACGGGGCTGTTTTTTTGCAAATTTTATTATCGCGTTTTCGACTAAAAATATAGGTCTACTATTTTTTTTAACTAACCAAATATGTTTAATTTGGGTGCATTACTATTGGTGGTACAACTTCTAATGGTGGTACAACATTTTCTGCAGGGACTACTTCCACAGGGCCACAGCTTTTTCTAAAAAGAATTAATGAATAATAATTAATAATATTAGACCGTAATAAATAATAAGAAATAACAAGAAATAACAAGAAATAACAAGAAATAACAAGAAATAACAAGAAATAATAAGAAATAATAATAAATAATAAGAAACAATAATAAATAATAATAAATAATAATAAACAATAATAAATAATAATAAATAATAATAAACAATAAGAAACAATAAGAACCAATAAGAAATAATAAGAAATTACAAGAAATTACAAGAAATAACCAGAAATAATAAGAAATAACAATAATCAATAAGAAACAATAAGAAATAATATTAAATAATAAATATCATCCAAAGGGTTAATATTTTTCGAATGTTTGACGAATATAATACGCTTTAAATGTTGAAATTATTCCTTGGTCCAAAGGGTGATTATAGACAGTATCCGGCGCCTGTGTGGAGAAATTCAATCAGCGCCCCTGTACGTCTGGTGTGCTTAAATAAACGAACTATGGGCAATCACTAATACATTATAAGTATTATTTAATGTTGATTTTAAAAAGTGTAATTCATTTTAATACATTATTATTTTTTATTTTGAAATTTTTCCCTCTCGGTGCCCTTTTTTTCCGGCGCTTGTGTGCGCCGCACAACCTGGTCAATTGTCGGCGCGCCTCTAGCACGGAACGCTATAAAAGGGTTGACCTATATAATATTTATAAAGATTTAACTTCGAATTATATGTGTCTGTGTTTTAGCTATAAAACTAAAAATTGAATCTGTGTTTTATTTTTTTTACTTTTGGAAATAAAAAAATAAATAGATTATATAATATAAAATTCAACTTAATGTAGTAATTAAATATGAATTTTATCCAGCAGGGGAAGCTTTCATCTATTTAATTGTCCGTTTAAATGCAACATAACGTTAAGTCCTCGGAATAGTTTTCCGTATTCTTTCTGGCAATGAAATTCCAGTCTTAACTACATACAGCGACCGCCGCACAGATGAGAAAACTTTCCGATTCATAACCGCACGAACGAACATTTCTGAGAAAACCTCATACAAGTTTAAAATTAAAATCTTAAACGAGTTATATTATCATATTCTTTTTCCAGACTGGATCGATAGCTTATTTACATTTATAGTTTCATTCTGGGAATTGTTTTTGATGCCGTTTCAATCAAAGATAATTGATTTCGATTACTAAGGATTCATTTGGAGAAAATTTTCATATAAAAGAACAGATAACGATCGAATGATATTCAGAAAATCTTCTCCGATCCCGCGAGAATGTACCACAAATGGACGTGTTTCATATTCGTAGTGGTGTATTCGTTTATTACAAGTGCAATATGTGCACATATGACCGAAATATTGGTGGAAGACGATATCGGCGATCAGACGCGAACGAACTCTATCGAGATTGTACCGCCCGCTGATCAGATAAACACGGCGTGCCACGTCGAGTTCCAGGTAATTCGTTACATATTAATCGATATAATATTAGATAATGATGTAATTTATTATTTCAGGTGATGAAAAAGGTACTAGGCCATTGCGTGACGCTCGGTCGTGGAAGCCGAGGATGCGTGGCCGGTACATACCTGCATCCGTTTCATCCTGAATGCATATAAATCACAAATGATTCAGATTATGATGTTTTATTACATGCCAATGACTTATTAATATATGTATCGTTAATAAATAAATTAGAAAATGGTCTTATGATTATGTTAAAAATGTAATAAAATCATTATAACAAATAATATATTTATTTAAACCAATCACTCAACACATAAATTAAATAAAATTAGAATTATCGATTAGTAACGGAGTAATTAAAGACGCTTTATTTTTAATTCTCATTTATTTTTTGTGTACCAGCCATAATTTTCATTTTGTTAATACAAGTAACTAACATGTATGCGTTAAATTTCCATATCATTTAGGTGAATCATTTACGGAGGCATCTGGCACTCATTTAAATGTACATATCACAGAAATTCACGTTTACTGAGTGATATATTATTTTATTTCAATTTTTAACCGCACCTAAACAATAACTTTGAATTTTAAACATACATTAACGTTAACTCTTCGTATGACGATGAAATATCTGCCACATTAATATGAAACAACAATAAAATACTCAATATTACACGTGTGCGTGTAATAATTTATGCCGACGCTTGATACCATCGAAAAATATGACTTCTCGCGGTAGCGTCGCCGATTTATTATGCAATTTTCATAGACATGTTTCATTAAAATAGGTAAATGCATATGAACAATGCATAGGACCCTGATTTATTTCAATCAATTGAAAATTTTAATGATTCAGAGCGTTTAAAAAAATATTTTGGACCGTATTTTGTTAAGCATTGATGATTTTTCATGATTATTACAGAATATTATCATTGAACACAATACAGTGGTACTTCGGTGCTCGAATCGCATATACATTTGTACGAAATTTATTAAATAAATTATTTTCGACGATGGATGAATTGCATGACAGAAAAATTATATATCCAATATAAAGGTTCGATATAGATTTTTTAAGGGTGGTAGATTGCATAATTCACAATCACCCCCTATCCAATGTCATAAAGAATTCATAGATATCAGGTTATTCGTAGATATCAGATACCGCAAGGTTGATCTATCCGAGTACTAACTTAGCTCAGACTGGCTAACTTATGTTATCATAACAGATTGTTTGTTACCGGTAATTTCAAAAACTCCTCCAATCTGATAAGTGAGAGTAAAACAACATTTATTTCATATTATTATTATTAATCTTTCTTTGGAAAGCTTTCATACCAATTTCTGCCTTGTTTTTTCTCCTTTTTCCTCTCGGTATTTTTATTCGTGGAATCCACGTGATCAGTCCCTACTTTAATTGTCATATCTGGGACTTACACAACCTAATAATTGTTTCTTGTGAAGAGAAAAGTGTACAGTAAACGGTGGTCAAGAAGAAAAAATAGCTTGCTAAAAATATTTATGGAGAAAAGGCAAAGATCAGTAGATTGTCTACGTCAAAAGATGGACGAGACACATGAAAAAGAGTTCTTAATCTGACAGACAATGAGAAAAAACAAATAACTGTTTTAATATCATCTGATAATGAATATATTATTATTTTATCTATTGGATGCCTTCTCCAAACCATCATGGGAGGAAAAGTAGAAGTGGTGGTTGGGAAAATAGCTGTCATAGCTCTACAACATTCGCAACTGGACCAGAATGGGAGCTCCAGAATTGTCCAACTCGCCAAAAATATAAAGAAAAAATAAAAACTTGTAGATCACCAACGTCTGAGAATGGAGAAGAAATCTTTATCATCCACCTCTACGTCCTGGTGTAAAGAAAAGAACGGTAACACCCGATTAGGGGACTTAAAGTTCCCCAAGCTTCCTAAAACATGAATGAACGTGACCCACTCGGATTTGTGTATACGAGGAATAATTTCTTAAAGATGTAATCTTTATAATAAACGAGTTATAGTAAAATAAAAAAATACCCCGTCAGAACGGAAAGGTTAATCGTTCTAAAAAAAAATACATGGCCATATGCCAAGGACGAATCCTTGAACCCCTGAGAGTCGAAGAGTACAGCTTCGAGGCAGTCCAGCCATTCATATATCTCGGCTCACTTATTACAAATAATAATGAAACCATTTGGAAGTTAGAAGAAGAACCATGCTGGAGAACCAGTACTACTTTGTAATTAAACATCATCAACGGTCGAGATTCCTCTCAAAGAAGACTAAAGTCAAGCTTTACATGATCCTCATCAGGCCCGTCCTAATATACGAATCTGAATTTTAAGCTTTGACGGATGAGTGACAACTGGATATCCTGGAGAGGAGAATTCTGAGACGAATATTTGGAGCCGTATTCGATGACGGGGAATGGCCTATCCAAAGCAACGAGGAGCTGTACCGACTATACAAGGATAGTCGCCAGAGTAGCCAAACTCCGGTGGTCACGTGTTAAGGATGCGGGACAGTCAGCCGCCGAAAAGCCTTATGGTTAACAAGCCTTCCTGTCCTCGGTAGAAAGAAAGACTAAGACTGAGGTGGTTGGACTGTGTACAGAGAAACACTGCATCGTTGAAACTTACCAGAAGATGGAGCGACGTAACGGCAGACCGAATAAAATGGAGAAGAGTGTTGGATGAGGCCAGGGCTCTACTATAGAGCTGTTGCACCTATGATGATGATGAATGCGTAAATCGAGGAGCATTTTGTTGGTTTAGAAGAGATTATTTCATATTGAAAAAATATGAACGGACATATATTAATTTCAAGAATCGAAATACCACCGTATATATTTTATTAATGCCGAATTTAAAATACGAAACAAACGTGTCGATCCGCCGAAATTATCGGGCGTTACGCGTGGAATCTTACAGTTAATCGAGGGATATGTACAAAAAATTGAATAAATGTGAACATTTATTTAAATATACAATAATATTAATAATTAAAATAAAATATTTAAAAATGTCAAGACCAGCTTGGCGTTTAAAAACTTTTAACCGTAACATTTATACGCTAGCTACATACCTTAATCAATCAATATTATACTAAAAATATATTTTTGATGAATATACAAGTATATCGATGAAAATACATACATAATACATATATACAATGAAATTGAATCTTTTGATTATATTTAATAAGATAAGTTTACACGACGCGCGCACAATCGCCAAAACGACGGTGACGCGTTCAAAAATACACACATAGAGAATATTCACGTTAATGCTGAATTTGTAACATTACAAGAAATGACTTTGTATATAAAAATATAACGTATTTTAAGTCGTAGGGGTAAAAATTGTAATAATTAAAGACGTGAAAATATAATCTCGTAGATTACTATAAAATTGGTCAAGTAGAATGAAAAAATATTATTTTTAATAATAAGTACATACATTCCCTAGGAAATGATCGTGTAGCGTACACTAAATTAATACTAAAATAAATAATTAACACTATATAAACAAATAAATTAGTGAAATGTGCGGGTTTAATACCCAACGTTGGCTTTTTTTTATGAACGTATACGCATTTAATTGTGCTATATATGCATTTATTATCGGAAAATTGTTTCAAGCCGAATCGGTTATGAGTATTTTATTTAAATCAAGCGTGAAATCAATTTTTATTAATAAATTTAGGCGTAAATTAGAACATTTTCAAGGTTTGATGTCATATGGCACTGCTTTATTATTGCGTGAAAATATTCCTAAAATCATAATCAACTTAAAGTATAACTTTGTTTAAAACATTCGCTACTTAACATTAAATTTTGAACTAAAAGCTTAATTGTAATAGGAATCAAATTAATTCTAATACTGTCATGTTACAATGTGTACTATTATGAAAAATGAAACTAACATTTTTTTGTTAATAAAATCAATCATTGGTTCGTCAAAACAATAATAAAATTCAACTACTAATATAACATCGGCAAAATACAACGTCAGTCATAATTCCAAAGATAAATTGCAGATACACAGATTGTACAATAGTTTCAAATAAAAATATTCATATGTATCGTCTACGCAAAGGACGCATATTAAACATAGTCATTATTCATATTTACACACTAGAATATTAATTTTATAACCCAAATATACACCAATTACATTTTTTTATATATATATATATATATAATAAATTAGCATCGTAGACATCGTTTATATATTTTTTTATATAGCGTACAATTCAATAGAAAGACAGCGGCGTGACGTCTGAATAAACATTCCGTTTAAATTTAATCAAACTACGTAAAATACCAACGTTTCGAAACGAACGTACGTATCTCTAAAATGTTAGTGCGTGTCGAAAGAAATCATGAAATAAATTACTCAGTCAATTTCAAAATGTTTCATCACAGCTGTAAACTTCATCATACCCTGAAACCCAAATTAGCTATAATTCATAATATTTATATTTCTCGCGTTAGTGCCGTTTACTTGAAGTTATGTCAACAATCCATATTTATCCAAAAGATTAGATCAAACAAATTTTATACAATAGAAATTCAACGACAAAAAAAATCAGATTGTTTCAAACGATACAACAAAATAGATAACAACGCAGCTTCTCATGACCGTTAAACAATATTAAGTATAGCTGGAGATGAGATTCTTATGCATAAAGGTATATTTATATTGATTACGATTACATATTGAATAAAATTACACGAACACTTTTTTAGTCTTTTAATATGAAAATGTACATTTTTGTTACTCCTCTTCAATCATAATATTCATATTGAAAATATGTCATATTTCCGTCCGCTATTATAGTTACAGTATATTTAAGTATAAATTGTAAGTTTTCCACGGGATGTGGATAGAAATGAATACAATATTTAGAATTTTGTCCAATACAGATATAGTTTGGCACATAAATATTTTTAATACGTTCACAAAAATTTAATTATCCTTTTTTACACTGTGACCAGTAACAAAAAAAAATAAATAAACCACAATAAAAGCGAACTACAAACAACATCAATTATAAGATAAATCTTACACATATCCGATGCATAGTTTTACATAAAACAATAAATAAGAATTCTAGTCCAAATATTCATATTTTCAAATGAATATAAAAAAATAACGACGACTTCTATAATACATTAAATAATTATTTTACACAATAGATTTTAATAAAAAAATAAATACCGGACGTGTTACCCGAACATATCCGTGCAAATGAAATTGTTTTGCTATTCAAATTAAAATAATATCACCTAACATTGCAATAAATAAGCTATATACACTCTCGTTCAATCATTCTCATATGTTACCAGGTCACAAACATAGCACAATTATACATATATATTTTTGGGTATTTGTCTTTTATGATGAAGCGTGAACGTTTGGGCATTTATTACTCGGGACTAGATTTCGGTATGTTCAAAATGGGCGCGGTCAGCGACGCCTGCACTTTTTTAAGATCCTGCAGTGTTGTGACACCCTTTTCGTCCATATCCCTCCAATACTGATAATTTGATCGAGTCAGCGACACCAATTCGGGCATTTCGATAAAATCTACAACATAAAACAATATATCACAATTCATCGATTAATTAAATTCAACGATAATATTAACTCATTGCCCACGGGGGTGCTGGATTCCACTTCAAATACCCGAGATGTCCATATCACATGATAGCCGACACTATGTGTTTGATCGGCTGTAACTTTTACAACGTTTTGTTTTTTTAAATATTTTTTTAGGTTAGATACTTGATAGTTGTAGCAATACAAAAAAAAATACCTTATAATTTTACACAAAAGCCTTCTATATAAATATTCAAAAGACCATGTTTTATAAAAATTTCAATTCGACCCGTTTCCAGAAAAGTTTGGTGACCCCTGCTATAATATATATTTTTTTTTGCATCAACTATCCAGTAAAAGTTCAAGTAATTTAATTTTCGGCTCAATATCTTAATTATTAAAAGAGTTATGATTTTTTTTGCATAAAACGATGTTCTACAAATCCCGCTTTAGCGCATGTTTGGCCGTGATTCGCCCCGTAGGCAATATGTTAAACTGAATGTCATTTATTACCGTCCCATGCTTCTACCATGTTTATAATGATAAAATCAATAAATCCTATTTGCGATCTCGGTATAGAACACGTCGCTCGATCGAACACAGGCATTACGACGGGCAATTCCCGCGCTTTCTCTTCGTCCGTTTGTAAAAAGTATTCTTCTGCGATTCTATAATGTTAATCGATTGTTAATACACCGTTTAATATTACAATAACAATTAAAATATATAGTATTTACTAACCTGCGAGTCCATTCTACACAATATTTCAAAGATCGTGAAGGATTTGAGACGTCAGCGCATTTGATCATCATTCGTTTAACCAAATTCACATTATCATCCAATGATGGTTGGAATTGTTCGGACTAAAACATGATTATATATGTAAAAATAAATACACACGATTCATCGAAAATATGTTGTTTTAATATAATTACTAAATATTATTTTAACACTATAACCGCTATCGACACACTTGCGTATCACCTACTTACTTACTACATACGCTAGCAACACTTGCTGGAAGCCTTTTGTTAAAATATTTTGGATAGGAATATGCTCATTTAATTCTTGGGAATGACTAGAGCCCATAACCAGTGTTATGGTTTGTAGGTAACATGCAGATTTCGTCAGTTTGATTATAGGTGTATATGGAAATGAAGGTAAAAGATCCCAGAGATGAATCTCTGGTACGAGATGAAGATAATAAGATCCCAAAGATTCCTTTGGTACGAGTAAATTAATTATAAGATCCCAGAGACGAATATCTGGTACGAGAAAATCACGGAGATGTGACAGACATGACAGCTTGAGCAAATCACCCTGACAACTGTCAAACCGACAATGACTGCCGACTGACAAAAACGGGGTTTTTGTAGCAGGTATGAAAAAGGGACGCTCTGATTGGTCCGTCATCTCGGAAGAGGGCGCATTCTATATAAAAAAACATCTGAACACGAAATGTGACGATTGACTTTATAACAAAATAAATAAATAAATAAGTTTCGTAAGTAAATTAGAGCTTAAGCTATATTTTTGCATTTGGATTTTTTTTTACACGGTTTTCAACAAACATCATTGAAAAAAAATGAACACTATATATTTTTACATAAATTATTTGTTCCAACACGATTCCCAGAAATAAAAAAATATTATTTATAATCCCGAGTGTTATTGCATCCCGGTTATGTCACAATAATCAATGACCAATAAAATAAAAATTTTAGGTGGTCTTGAGAGAAGCGAGGGTTCCACATCTGTTCCACAAGTTTTGGTCTGAACGAAGCGACTATCAGAACGTTTAAAAATAATGCAATTGACATACAAAAATCAGTAAGCTTTGGATAAAAAATTAGGATTAGTTGTTTGGAGAGAGGTAAAAATACTTATAGATGGAAAAAGTATAATAGAATATAATCAATATGTTATCATAATTATTTTCTTTTTTGTTGTTTCATTTACAAAGAACACGTTTTTAATTTAGATAATCTATTAACAATTATCTTTTACTTTTTTTACATGAATTAATGGAACTTATCTACCGTATAAAAAAAAGAGAGCAGTTAAAAGATTTTTATACAACAAAATACCAGCACTACTCACTGGTGAGATGCTAATATGAATATATAAACATGAGATTTCTTGTGACGCTGGCGTTTAATTGGTTAAAGAATTAACTAGTTATTGCAGAAGTAGTGCAAGATGAAATTAATATTTAAAATATTTTCAGGAATATTTCAGGACAATTAGAGAATTTTTACTATTTTATATGAATTCATATTTTTTATACTAAATTTAATCTGTAAGTGATGGAACGAAATTCTAATTTACATAAAGCGACTACATATAGAAACATATTTATCGTTTTATAGTAATTAAATATATACAATAGATATAAATAAAATGATATTGATTACACAATCTCCAGATAGTATCTACCGTGCAAACAATGTATTGAGATTATTTTTATATAAAAAGTTATGATTTAAGGATAAATCCATGTGATATCAAAAAAATACTTTTATTTTAAATATAAATATAGATATTTCTTTCATGTAAAACCATCACCAATAATTAAACTAATTAATAATATACATACGTCCATTCCCAATGCATCCTCTTTGGACATATTTTTTGTTGAGAATCCAGCACCAAATTTAGTTAAATGCTCAAAATGCTTGGTCATTTCCGTAGCTAAGATCATATCTATTACATTGTGCCTGGCAATTTTATATGTTTCTCTATCTAAGTTTTTAAATATATTTACACGATCGTCATCTGTAATTAAATAATATCATAAATGTAATTCAAGTAATTTCAAATAATGTCTTGTGATTTCAACCTAATTCGTGAGAAACATAAAAAAAGAAAACCAAATCTGACTTAAATTAATGAATAAAATTTTAAAACAAACTTTTTAGGTTATCCGAAAAGAAATCCATCTTTTAACATTATTTATTTAATTTTTTTCATCGGTAATTTAGCTATTTAGATTTTGTAATCCACTATAACCCAATTTCATCGAAAGAAAAATTGTCATTTGTTTTCAATCAACGTTTTATGTCCTGAACGTAAAAAAACAAGCATGCAGTGACGAATACCTACTTCTATAACTAAAGCTGAAGAGCTATACAAAAAAAATATATACAAAGATGTTTATTTCACATTGTCTGGACAAAAACTGAACTCAAACGAGAGGTATGCGAAAATAATGGATTTCTTTTAGGATAACCTATTATATCATTTTGTTTACGCATTAATCGAGACTTACTTAATGTTAATTTAAAAGTAAGAGCTGCGTGATGATTTTCTAATACTGTTGTGTCGTTATATAAAATTGCAAGAGGATGACGAGCGTTGCAGAGGAATGCGCTGGACGTTCCGGGATGATCAACATCGTGCGCAGCAGCAGCAATCAACGCCGCAATCTCGTCCAACGGATCCAAATACTTCTTGAGTTGATCCTTTTGCATATAACATGCTATGGCCTATAAAAAAAAAAAAATCAAAATAACACATTAAAATTATATATAGAGACAAGGAATGATTATACGACCTGCATAACATCGGCAGCGTGCGTAGAATTATGATAGGTGTTCGTCCCGTGATAGTTTGACTCTATCACCGTTAACCAGTTCAATATCGTTTTCTCATCACATTCTAAAACATCACATGCATTAAAATGACACATTAGATTAAAACCGAGGTGAGCGAGCGGTCTTCGTTTGGTCAACTCTTCTAATTTAAATATGTCAAAGTCCCAATGAAGAGACGTGTCGAGTAAATCACGAAGCTGTGCCGGCGCCTAGAACAGTTTAGTGAGTTTATAACACATACGTTATTGATTAGATAATCGCATTTACATGTCAATGTGTGTTTCGTCTCCTATTTTTTTTTAATTGTATGTAATCATACGTGTTAAATACAAGGATATATGTGGATGTGTGAGAAATTGAACGGGTGAGATCAATTCGAGCGTTTGTTGTAAATCTTGAACGCTCGCTACATAATTATACAAGAAACTACAGACAGTACGATAATATTATCGGTGTATTATAATAAACGTCGTCTATTATAAATGAAAGGTTATTGTTTAAAAAAATCGTGAATGTGCATACAGTCGACGTGGTTTATTTATTCGTAATGACATGTGTAAAAATTTCTAGAGCTTCGTATGATAGTTAATACACTCACTTTGTGTTTAACATTTTGTCTTGAGGTGTGAGCTCTTATCACAGTGGAATCGTTGCTACTTCTACGAGAAGAAAGAACGTTAGTTGGGCCTTGCTGCAATCAAAACAAAATAACACACTCAAATAAAAGCAATCATTAATTTCGATTCACTTTTCGGATGATATATATTAAAAACATTCGAAAGCAGTGATTTCAAAATGAAATTAATTAATATATTGTAATTCTTTTTAATAGCATCATATCAGACGCTGTTAATAATTGAACAAAATTCACTTCTCTCTTAAAATAAAATAACCTTACGACATGACAAACTCTCATACGAACATACATATAACAATCGGTAAGTGCTTAATACTAATGTTAGTCATTGGAAAACACTTAAAGCATGCACATATAATTAATTTTAATAATAAATATATATTAGTAACAGCAAATAAATAGTGTAAAAGACATCCACAGTGCTATTGATAAATGAAGACAAATACTCTTAGCGTTTCTATTCTATTCTCCGAAAAACAGTTCAGCATAAGACAAAAATATAAATAACCCATATGCAAAGTGTATATGTCACAGTATTTAGATGAAATATGATTATTTATTCTTCATATTACAGAGCTTTAAACCGAGACCAAGACAAAATACATGCCCGTATGCCAAGGATGTATCCTCAATCCATGGGCTTTGACAAAACAAGGTGAGCGACAACTGAATATCCTGGAGAGGACAATTGAGACGAATATAATATTTGGAGCCGTATTCGACGACGGGGAATGCGTATCCGAAGCAACGTGGAGCTGAACGGACTATACAAGGATATACCGAACACAGCTGTCGTCGGAGTGGTCAGACTCCGGTGGGTCGGTCACATGTCAGGGATGCGGGACAGCTGCCAAAAATACTTACAGTAAACAAGCCTTCCTGTTCCCAGAGGAAAGGAAGACCAAGGCTGAGGTGGTTGGACTGTGTACAGAGCCATTGATACTTACCGAAAAATGGAACGACGTGGCGGCAGACAGGATAAAATGGAGAAAGGTGTTGAATGAGGTCAGGGCTCTACAATAGGACTTGTCCTTATGATTATGATGATTTATTTGTATAAAACATATTTTTAAACATTCACAGAACCAAAAAAAACTTTTTCTTTTGTTTGGACTCGATTTTTCCGCAGATTTTCGGTTTAGTTACGGTACGAAGCCCTTATATATTATCTTTTATTTAAATTAATCATATTCTCTTTAATGCAATTATTTCTTTAAAAGTTGAGCAATTTTGAATTTAAATTTAAGGCATGCTGGAAACTACTTTAGCTAGAATGACTAAAAATATATCTTGCATAGATAAGGTAAATAACATCGAATCAGATGATATTAGCAACAGGGATGTAAAGGAACTAACATTTGGAGCTAAAAGAATAAAAAAAATATGAAGGGATTAAAATAAAGGAACCAGAATTTAAAGAATTACTAAATCAAAAATACATAACTGAGTTTATTGTGAAAACAAACAGTTATCCTCGGAGCAACAAACCGAATACAGAATATTAATAATTTACTTAGTTTGTTGATCTCAGGAATCCAGTATGTCATTAAACGAGCCAGGGCTGGATTAACTAGATTTGTATTACCAACATTTTAGCGTTTTTATATATTTATTATATTTATGAATGCAATTTATTTTTAAGCGTAATGTTTTTCGGTTCAAATTTGTTTCAGAAAAAATAACTGTTTTTACGGTTTTTCTGTTTTCTGTTCAGTTCCGAGTGGTTTTTAAAAATCCTTTTTATATGTATTCAATTATTTTTTGAACATAAGCGAAATAGATTTTTTTTTAACCGTTCAACTACGGTTTGAAGCTCGTATTTTACATACAACTGCAACATCTAAAACATGGCTCTTTTATGATCATATTTTACAAAAATACTAATTTACGCATACACTATTGATATAAAATAAAATTATGATATATTTAACACATGATAAACTATACATTGATGGCAATTCAATTGAAAAAGCTTATGATTTTTAAGCAGTTTGTCGAATATGTACAGTACATGATTAAGAAAAACAAATATGTTATGAATTTAATGATTTTTAATTACAATTATCATTGACCCAAAATAATCAAAATTAAAATCCCATAGTCTGTACGTCTTATTTAAAATTTTACACATCAATATTCATTTTATAATGTGCTAAATTTAATTTATAAGCAAATTATTTTAAAACTCTGCATATGGGTTTAATATAGATCAGACCGCGTAATATCTATATTTGCTATAAGCTAGATATCGGATGGTAATAGATTTTCGAAAGATTCCTACCATTATTGGAATTACCTGCTCCCTCTAAGAGCAATTTCCCCACAGGAGTCACCAAAATGAAAAAAAAACATACAAATAATGTCAGTATCGATAAAAATTTATATTAAATACAAAAAAGACTATCTTTCTGCAATATGTATCACCTAAACTGCAAATTAAATATGTTAAATGAGTAGACCATTACAAAAAACCCATGCATGTTATTCAAAAAAAATTAAATATATTTAAATGTAAAATAAATTAAATATTAATATAAAATTCAATTATTTATCCCATATTTTTAACGAACACAGTGGAATTTGCTCAGCGTGATATATAGGCGTGCATATCGGTGTAACAAAACAATGATAATTTTTGAAAATTGATTTTCATTTCACTTCCTTTTTAAATATAAACATTTATGATATAAACCGAATGAAATTCAAATCAACTATATACATATTTCTATATAGTGTTTAAAATTACTATAATATAAATATATTTCAGCTAGAACGTTGAGTAACGTATTAAATAATAAGCAACAAATACAGCAATGAATATTACATAATATATATATATATAATTTTTATATTATTTAATAGCATATATTTATACAATATGAACATATTGATTATTCTTCTCTCTATGTAAAAATATGGATGTATTAATATATAAATAATACTTAGTCTCACCGACAAGAGAGCACCGATAAGATCGTTAGCTACGGGATCGTCGGCTCGTAATCTATGTTCATCTCGTACTTGCGGTGAATACAATTCATTTGTACGTAAAACATCCATGGCGCGATCGATCAATAGCACCGTTTGTGCTGTTGCGTCTTCTTGAGCCGCACTTAACAAAGAAATGACCTAAAACATATAAATACACTTATATATCATTCAACATCATGAATAAACGTAAATGTTTTATGATAAAACCTTGGTTATAGGAGCTTCTAATGGAAGTCCTTGTAATTTGGCAAGACTGGCCCTTCTCAATCCATCGGAACCAATCGAGCGAACGTCCAGCGATCCTCTTCGCACCGAATGTAAAGAGCCGCGGGCAACTTCCCAGCCGCCGGCAGAATTTCCGATAGCCGTCGCTTCCGATACAAAGACATAATGTGTTGTTGATCTAAAAACGATATCGATATATATCCAATATAAACAATATGTATTATTAATGTTTCATACTTATTATCGCATGAAACGGCCGTGGCTCTGCATGGCAGAGGTAACATGTCAGCGGGGGCTCGTCTCTTCAGTGGAAACGTTCCTTCCCAATCCCGTCCACGTCCCAACTGATTGATAATTTCTGTATTATGTTCGCTGAGGACGCGACCGATTGTTTCGTCGCATCTCCAACCCAATACACGCTCAGCCGCTTTGTTTGCATACTGAAAATAAACACAACAAAATATTTTAATATAAACACTATAAGTTCTATAATCTAAAGATTTTGAACCTTTTAATATTGAACAATAATTGGAAGAAGAATGTTTTTTTTTTAATTTATTTTGACGTATCTCGGCGGTAATCATTATTATCATAAACAAATGAAATCATAACTGACATCTTGTGATAAATGCAAGTGTCAAAATTGAATCTTTTGGCCATAACAACTTTTTTAATGTCCATCGTCATATATTATTAGGCCGATTAGAAATACATGTCGTTATATAAATAATCGCGTCCATTGGACTGGAACGTGTTAAAATACAGCGTATTTTTTTCAATTTTGTATACAAAATATGTATGCTTCTCACAGTGGCCGCCGACATAAAATATTTTATTATTTCAGTTTACGACGCGACGTAGTCATTCGTGTCCATTACGTTTTTCCTCTGTATTTAGTATTAAAATTATTGTTTTTTCAGTCTTTCTTTTTTTAATTCTCTTTTATCTTTCATGAAACATTCGCCGTATCCTCGCCGGGATAAAACACAAGACGTACAAACAATGTGAAAGAAAAAAGTTCATTTCACGCGGTGTTAAACATAATCATATTTTTTTACATCCACTACTATACACCGTCTGCAAAATTCGTTATCATAATTCTATACATTTTAAATTAAATTGAAAAACGTACTACGCAAATCTTGCACCATGTAAGCTAACAAATGTAAGATATTCGATATCGTTAGGGGACCCGGATGGTCTTAATAACTCTTCAGCTGTACGGCGCGGACCCATAAGATGTTTTGACCATTTGTTCCGCTCGTTGCGACGAAATGAGATACCTTAATAAGCTAACCGCCATCGGGGTCTCCGGTCTACCACCGCGCAGAATTGATCGCCGAGCGGAATACCCAATAGCCCGCAGAGGACCAAGTGCCCATAAACGAAATAGGAAACTGTAAATTTTCACGGAACAATCTCGGCTTTTCATAATTATGCCGGCGTTCCAAAGAGGTCAGGGTCGACTCGTCAAAACGCGTTTAATTCGACGTTCATAAAGAAAAATGAAATCTGCAAATTGTGAACAATGGTTTTTCGGCGTGGGGTTGAATCGTCCTTTATCTCTTTGGCTGTTTCCACCTCATCCCGAGAAAATCTCTGACCCACATATTACCCGAGGGGTTTCCAAGGAACACTCGTGACGCAATCGAGAAAAGTTTCATAAAGGCGGAAAAGTATTATGTCTAAGTATTTAAGTATTTACTCCGTTCAATGTCATATAAAATATTTAATATATTTAGCTAGAGTTAATAATTTTGCAATTTTGAAATACAACTAAAACAAATAAGTTATTTAATATTTCATTTTATATTAATTTTTGATTATATAATAAAACATCTTTCAAGGTATCATGTGATCGTTTCACTCTATTATAACAAAAAAAACATGATTAACATGCTCTTATACATAGTAATGATGATTAGAGCTTAATAATACTAAGAAGATAGAACCTTTTTTTTATTAAGTACGGTCTGAATCGAGAGACGTAGAATTCGCCAGGGTTAACTTCATTATACTAAATATTTTCAATTATTTTTTATGTCTAATAGAATTATTCCGCATAAAATCAACGGAATCTATGAAAGCATGATTTAATTATGATTATTTTATATATTTAATTATTTATTACAAGAGTCTCTATAGACTGTGCATATACAGTCAACTCTCCTACAGCGCGTATTGCGCTATAGGAAATAAACGTACACAAGTCTTCTGTATGACAGGTTTCTAAAGCGAGGTCCCTACCTCGGCGTTATAGTAGGGTTGACTGTAATTGATTAATAATAGTGTAATTATTTTTTATAATAACTTAATAAAAAATATTTTTAATCACAAACCGGAACCATTCTTAATTCGCAGAATTAAGTATGCATAATACAGCGCGAACTTTCATGTCTTTATAAAATAAATCTTGATAAAATAACTTTATTATTTTTATTTTCCGATGGTGCTAAATGTTCCAAGATAAAAGATAAAAAAAACCCTAAGAGCCTTATTTTAAGATTAAATATATTTTTAATGGGTAACTTATTATTATTTCAGACACAAACTAGGCATAAATCAATAGAGTGACAGAGCAAAATGTCGGATTTTAATCCTACGGAGAGTCTGTGGGCGATTATAGAAAATAAGGTTCGATTAAATAAGGCTTTTAGTATCCTTGAATAACAAATATCATTTAAAATGTTACATCTGATTTAATGTGCCATATGTAGCAAAATAGTTTAGTTCGTCATCCTCGAAACACGTTTTTTATAACAGTATGCTATTCGAATATTATTTTAAGATAAAAAATATCCATTTTCCCTTAAGTCTAGCGATAATGGAGAAGTATGTCCGTCAGAACAACATTTGCGAAGTTGCATGTTGTAGAAAACGGTAATCTGTTGAACGATAAACGGTCTAGTCTCAATACTTTCGCTCCTCTTCCTTCTGTCTAGGGAACTTCTCTCTGAGGAGGTATTTTCCATGATGAAAGGATTGCTATTGCGCGACAAGGTTAATAATCACTTATGACTTGTTACTTATTATAAGAAGATAACGCCTAAATAAGAGGGAAGCGAATACCGAGGCAAACCCCATCCTATTTGGTTGAACAATCGAGAGAGTAAAATCCGATAACAGTGGTAGAAGTAGCAGCAATGGCCAAGAGAGGGAATCTCTTTACAAAAAACCGCATACCAAGACGGTTTGGTTCCCCGCGGTATTGACACAAAAAGGGAGCTCTCACGTCACGTGTGAAACTTAGGTTCCTTTGGCCTCGACTACCATTTGAGAGTCAGGTAAGGCCCATACCCTCAGGAAGGGAGTGTCTCGTTGCTGACAAATAATGATGATTAGATATCTGAAATGCTAACTTTGGTTAAAAAAGGTAATTGTGGAAACATCGATTTGGAAAATGGACCTGGGAGAGGACGGCGTAGTCAAGGAAATGAAGTGGCTTAAAAACTAAAAACAAAACAAAGTAAACGACGACTATCGGCGATGTATCCAATAAGACCGGCATATCTTGTCTACTATCTACTACTCAAAGATGTCAAAAAAATAAAGGAAAAATTGTTTGAAAAATAAAGGAAAAAAGACAAGGTGTTTGGGCTCTGCGTAATTTTTCCGACCGTAAAAAGACGTAATGTCTCAACATATACAGTTTATTGCAAGAAAAAAAGCAATACCGCTCTTTTCTTCTATATTTAATTACCGAGGATGAGAAATGAGTACTTTACTCAAACGTTACGAAGGAAAAACAGCGGGTTTAACACATTAGGTGTGTCAGGTATATTTAGCGATTTCTAGTCCCTTATTAAATGGCGAGTAAATTATCAAGTAGCGATGAATAGTATTATTTCTTTATTGAGTTAGTACTATTACCTTTTTTACTCGATTTTCTATACCACAATGTTGTTATTTTTTACAAATAACGCTTTTTGTATGATTATTACTTATTCACACGGTTTTTGTGGTTCGGTAGAACGTATCTACCTTGTAAAAAAAAATGAATATATTTATTTATATATTTCTGTAGATAAAATTCTGACGATTTCATCTCGCAAATAAATGTGTATTTATTTACTAACCTGTATTCGTAAATATTCATCCGTGACGTGCACTACATCCTTGCATCTTTGCAAGGCTGCGACAAGAGCCCTCGACGTCCCGGTTTGCGATAGCGGTTTTCCAATTCCATTCCAAAGTTGCAGAATCTCTCTTCTCCATACATTTGCGCTTCCACTCTCAACAACTACCTGAAAACAAATTAAACAACATGAAATCGAATTTCTGATAAACTCCGATACAGCCAACAAAATAATATTTAAAATATATATATATTTACGCTTGAAATCCCGGATATTCGTACGTCCATTTCATTCCGCGTATATATAAATAATAATATATTTTGATAGTCCATTCGGCCACAACTACATAAATACGGAAGCAATATTGGGTAGGCGTCCGTCGTTATATTGTCAAGTTAACCACATTATGACGAAATTGAGTCGGAAAACATAAATAAACGTAATTTATATCCGGACAAATGGAGATCGATACGCCCGACATTCCATTGAACCACTTTAGAGCTTTCAGTCATGCCCCTGAGGGGGAGTAGACATCAAAATTGCTGAAGGAGTACACTTAGGCTCCTTTAATAATGGATATTGATAGAAACACACACATTCCGCCACATGTGAAACGAAACAAAATTGCTTTTTATTCGGCCCAGTAATTAGGGTGTCGACTGACTTTTATTGTGGATTCGTACCCTCTCCACCGGAGCAATTATGCCATCGACTCTATGAACTACGACGTACACGCAACTCCACCACCAACACATATTCAAAATTTTCCTCCGTGTATTTGTCTTAAAAAAAGGGGCTCTCTTAAGCCTAAATAAAAGCCTCTCACGTTTAAGACCTGTTATCCCTGACGTCCTCTGCTTATGTGATTTTTTTTCTTAAAGAGGCTGTCTCTCCAGCTGAAATCTCTTTTTATTTTTAAGTGCGTTCTCCAATATTCTACATTATATTTCTCATCAGCGATTCAACCGAGCACATAGTACATTATGAAGGATTGACGATAAAATATAAAAGATATATATATATATATAGATTGATACAGATTTATTGTAGCGGAAAATACAGATACGTAAAAAGCAATAGAAATGATAATAACACACAAAATTAGATCTATAAAAATATATGTTTTATCTATGAGTATTTAAAAAAATAAATTAAAATAGATTAAAATTAAAAATATATATATA
>JAGXCT010036692.1:0-99904 GCA_022495035.1 Philopotamus ludificatus | reverse complement strand
ATTAAAATTATTTATTTTATTTTATTTTTATCCAAATAACATATAATTGCAATCACAAATATGATTATTATTATATTTATAATAAATATAAATATATACTTCACATCACATGTTAAATATTTATTTATTATCTATTATTATTACAATTACTCTTCGGCACTGTTCATTATTTAATATTATCAATTTTAATTTATATATTTTAATATAATATTCAATAAATATGGTCAGTATATTATCGCTTATGGCCAAAATTATTTTTGTTTTGCCGGAAAATTGCGCACGCATATCGATTAGCAGTGAACATTCTAATGCAACATATACACGTACATTGTTCGGACAATTGAAACGAATTTAAATATTGTATAATTATTAGGTATATGGAAAAACTTAATCATATTACATATGTATTGCACCATATCAGTGATGATTAACCTTTTTTATTTTTTTATTATTTATTTTCTTTTACTACGATGGATGAATGACATAACAGAAAGATATAGATAAGCATAAAAGACACAGGTTAGCTTTTAATATTATTTAAGTTGGATAGAAATTAATATTTTTTTACCAATATGTACCAAATTATGTGCCAAACTACCCACATAAATATTATTTTATAAAACGTGGAGGTAATGAGGGAATTCCCTGAATTCATAGTTTTCGTCAGACACCTATCAGATTACTAATTTAACTCATTCGCGGTTAACTTACCAAACCACTGCTGTCATAAATATTTTGATGCTTTCAAACACCATTAATACAATTGATGCATTCCCCTGAAGTGTTCTATTCAGTTGATAGAAATGGCGAGTGATGTCACCTAAGAACATTAAATTATTTAACCAATTCGTATAAAAACTATTGTATTTTTATACTTTGACCGATTAAAATCTTAAGAAAATATAAGTTTATAAAAATAAGTACGGTAAAATTAATTAATTAAAAAGTTTAATTTCGGTTGTTTTTCTGGCTTTACATAAATTAATTTTGTATTCAAAACATTGCAAATTGAAAAATAAAAAAACCCTGCTCGTAGAATGCATAGTATATGGTACAGTGATACTGAAAATATTTTGAGGGGGGCCTCAAAATTGAATTGCGCCTGGGGCTACTAAGTGCTTAATCCGCCACTGTTATTTTTATTTAGTGCTGATTTTCAAGAAACTAAATTATTTCTTTTTCCATAGTGAAAATTCTTGAGTAAGCGAAAGCGAAGAATTTTACTGACTTACTAGACAAACATATAAGTATAAGTTTTATATAAATTGATGCTGGTACTGTTAAGAAAATTATGTTTTCAAGCTGAGAACTATTTTTTAATATGAGATTAACATTTTAAATTAATAAACACGGAGAAATAGGTGGATTTAATGATGAATTGCATTTTTAAAACTTTCAGCAAATGTTTAGTACGTTATTTTATATTTATGTTATACCTAGAATGCTAAGAAAAGCATTAACTGGATAGATATTTTTTGTAGATTCGCGGATAGCACTATCACAAATTTGGTATGGGTACCTAGGCTTCTATAACGCGCACCGGATTTCTTCGTTATATGAGGGCTGATAATAATAGCATTTTACAGAACGCTAATAATCGTTAATGAAATGAAAATGTCTATGTTTTAAACTCATTTATAAAATAAATGTCTTTAAACGAAATTGACATTAGCAGAAATAATCCATATAACATTAGAATATTTTTTCAATGTAATCTAATTTTATTAATACATAAGCAGTATCTAAATTAATTACGTCTACAAATAAAAACGGAACAATATTTGATAAATTGACTTATCACCATATAATTGGATACAAGGACAAAAAAGACGAATTAGATAAAAAAAAAGGCAGTAACTCATTATTTATCTTAAATTTTGTGCAATATAAAATCATGTTTTACTTTTGATAATAAGTATAGTCGGTATTGGACGTAGCAGCGCTTACGGTTGGGCATAATCATGGTTTCTATGAAGCTATGAGGAGCCAGGCCGCTATTCAGGCCAATTCGGTGACTTGTGTCCTACAGGAGGTGCCCGTAGCACCCGGTGAGACTGAGATTTAAATACGAATTGGCCCTAGCCTCGTCTGATTATTATTGTTACAATCCGCGCGTTGACAGCTCGGCTCCCAGGCTTATGGCTGGCGACCTGGCACGTATTCAAAGAGCTAAGATAACCTGAAGGACGTCCGTCACAGTCCTGATATCAGGGTTGAGACGGTCGTGTCTCTGCTTGAGATCGTGTAGTGTCCTCCAGGTGGCAAAAACCCGCCTCATGGTTAGAATGCCACTTAAATAATAAATAAATAAATAAACAAAGATATTTTGTAAAAAATATTTTTAATAACCAATTAAAGTCATTTTGTATTTTTTAATACTACCCTTATTATTTATATTTTATTTAATTTAACATATTAGGGATCACGTATCATTTTTAATATGAATAATCGGGCAACGATGACTATAGATTGAGCTTCCACTGTGATAAATGAAAAATATTGCTCAATATTTCATCACGTAGTATCGAACATGTATTCGCCGCTTTATGAAAACAGTCGTAAATCCAAACGTCGTAAGCGCCGTACAATTTCGTACAACCAGCGACATTTTCGCTACGATCCTTACGAAAATGGTACAAGATCGTTGCGAATCAAAGAGCCGTAAAAGCCACGGATAGCATGCACACTATATTATTCGTTTGGTATAGAAGCACAAGGATCACATTCGCGTCGATACGACCGCAAGTGCAGTGAAAATGCGCACTGGGTCCCCGTGAAAATTTTATTCGTACGGGATCCGCAATGGCAGGTGGCTCGGGATAAATTTCGGTTTTGCACGAAAACGAAAATATGATCGATTAAAACGAAAAGAGATTGAACGAACGAGCGCACGGATCGGGTGTGAAACGAATTTTCGCCGAAAAGAAAAATGCGTATAACTTCGAGAGTATCCTGAAGAATGTTTAATTTTGGTGAGTAAGATCGATTATTGTAATATTAACAAAAAAATCGTGCGTAATAAATTCTACGTAAAAAAATAATATATTTACGATGATTTATATTTATTGGAATTAGTATATGATTTTTTAAATTATTAAATGATTTATTAATCTAGATCGTTTTAATGCGATTTTCAATCGATTCAGTGGTATATTATTTAATATTGATTTTTCCGTATTTATTTATTTCGAATCCAAGATGGCGGATCGCCGAAAATTAAATATGGGTGCGGCATTTGTAATGATTCTTAATTCGTTTTATTTATCGTTCCCAGTTTCGCAATGTCCTTCATCAGATTCTGGATTTCAAAATGCGATGACGACGTCAAAAAAATATACTGACGAGCTATGGCGCCATCATCCGTTTTCCTAGTGGTGTTAGTGTTTAGTTCTCTTCTGGTCGGAGATGTGTGCCATGCCCAGAAGCCGAATCTGGAAGGCATCCTCAACAGACGCCAGGATGTCTACATCGCCGGATTCTTCCCGTTCGGCAGAGGCGTCGACCAGTCGAGCCTGGGTCGCGGGGTCATGCCGAGTGTTAAATTAGCATTGGACCATGTCAACGAGCACAGTGGCGTCCTCAGGAACTACCGCCTCCACATGTGGTGGAACGACACGGAGGTAATCAATTAATTTAATAATATAACATATTCAATCGATAGTGCAACGTTGCATTGCCCCGGATTCCCGGGCGGCGTTGCATTATCGATTACGGCGTTGTTACATTTTACAGTGCAATGCCGCCGTCGGAGTCAAGTCCTTCTTCGACATGATGCACTCTGGACCGAACAAGCTGATGCTGTTCGGCGCCGCCTGCACTCATGTCACAGATCCAATCGCCAAGGCATCCAAACACTGGCATCTGACCCAGGTAAATACATATTTTTACTTATTAATGCTCTTTGTAACTCGAGTTCTCTGTTTTATCCGGTCCACCTCAGCCTTGATCTTCCTTTCCTCCGGGGATAGGAAGGCTTGTTAACCATAAGCCTTTTCGAAAGCTGGCTGTTCCGCATCCTCGACATATGACCGAAGTCTAGCCACTCTGATGACAGCTGTGACTGGTAGATCCTTATATAGTCGATACAGCTCCTCTGTGTATCGGCTTTCATTTGCTTCAAATAGGACTGAGGCAATCCTCCTCAAGGGTTGACTCAGTCCTTCACGTCCTCTTTTTATTATTTCTGGCATCCTTTTGTTCGATCTTGAAATCCAGCTAAGGGACGTCTGATCTTGCTTAAAAAAACTGTCATGTTGTCGTCGATGCCACTACAATTTGCTCACTCAGGGGCGAATGCTTGGCAAACCCAAAGCCACACGTCCGCAGAACAGCTCTTGATCAGTACCAGGGGAGCTAGAATTTCTTCCCCAAAGGGTGAACCACGTATCTCTTCTTTCCTGATATTAGAGCCAAGCTAAATCGTAGCTGGTTCTTCCCAGACTTTTGGATCAGTCAATTTCTGACTGGCAACATTTCAAGCCTAGAGAGTTTAGCTTAGTAGCTTCTTAGCACTGTTCGTATGGGTTTGTCTGTCAGGAATACAGACCCCTTTTGTGGTCCTGTCCCCACGTGGAAGTTGCGCGTCACGATCTACTCGATGCTGCATTTCCCCTACGGGTCTCCCGGTGGAGGACTCAATCGAACACATGGACCTGGTCAGCAATATAATTTTCTACAGGGCAACGACTTCCGAAGATTTGTTCTTTCGAAGACTTTTCTTAAGCTATTTTAAAATCACGCGTTTCTATAAAAAAACTGCTTTTGTTGCATCGATTGAACCGGAGCCAAGCTAGTAGAACCAGCCCAAAGCTGGTAGATTAAATGAACAGCTTGTCGTTGCTATCGGACACGCCATTATTAGAACCGGCATGATAGGACCATATAGAGCTTGACTGGTCATTCTTAAGAGGAATCTTGAACGTAGATGTTGTTGAAGTCTACAGTAGCACTGGTTTGCCGGCATTTATTGTAATAAGTGAGATATGTGAATGGAGAATTCATTTCTCTGCATATTTCAACAGTCTAAGGTAAGGTACCTACCAAAGATTTTTTTGGAGAACATCTCGTACACTGTATTCTACAGAGCGATTCCATTAAGACTTAAAATCAGATGAGGCAATGTTCTCAAAAACCATGCCTTTTCTTTCGAGCTAGAATAATTTTGGAGTTGCGATTATTGTGGAGGCATGACGAATTCTTTCTTCCGAACCATTGTTTACTTTCCACTTTTCTCTTGATGAAGGTCTGCAGAAAGCTTTACTTGGTTCACGAATGATGTATCTAAAGGTCTCAATTTTACGAGCACAAGTTCCCACTCCTTGTTAAAAGAATATTCAACATCCTTCGGTAGCATCTCATTTCAAACACTTCCAGGTGGGTGTTGTTCGCTACCAACAAAGTCCAAGTCTCACAATCATACAGAACCACACGTACCATCGCAGAGTTTGAAGATCTTAAAGGAGAATCGACGACAGCACAAAATTTTGCATAAAAGCATTTCTAGACATCTCAATACTGGTCTCTAAAAAGTGCATTAAACCTTTATATTTCCCCATTAATAACAACACCTTAGGTGGGTGAAGATCTTCTTTATCTGGGTATTTCTCGACATCTGGCACATTTCGGTTCAAAAAAGATTCATTCCTTAGTGCTGAGTGCAAAGAAGAGTACACAGTTGACCTATTGACCCAATTTGCTGACTTTTCCGATGGCATCCAAGTGTCGATAGGTCGTTAAATGGCCAAACCAAGTTCCTTTGCTAGTTCCTTAACAGTTACAATGGCATTTTATTCCGCCAGGATATGTAAAACGTTTTCGTTGAGCTTCCTTTAGATCGTTTAGGTCACAGCTCCTTATATTTATTATAGCTGTTATAACCAAACTGGAGTTTAAGTAACACTTGAATACTTGCTCTAAGAACGAGTACAAGATAACATTGAGTTGATGCATGTATTAATACCATTACTTCCAGATGTTAATTTACAAAAATTTCAGCTATCATATGCAGACACGCATCCGATGTTCACCAAGGACTCATTTCCGAACTTCTTCAGGATTGTACCATCCGAAAACGCATTCAATCTCCCGAGGCTTGCCCTTTTACGTCAATTCAACTGGACCAGAGTAGGGACCGTCTACCAGAACGAGCCGAGATACTCTCTGGTCAGTACATCAATTTTAACATCTACTAAACGCAGGATTAACTTTTGACTTCTTCATCCAGGCACACAATCGCCTAGTAGCAGATTTGGATCTACATGGGTTTCACGTCGTCGAAACCCAAAGCTTTGCTACTGAAGTGCGTTCCGCTTTGGAAAAGTTGAAGGAAAAAGACGTACGAATCATACTTGGAAACTTCAACGAGTCGTGGGCTGTCCAGATCTTTTGCGAGGCTTACAAGTATTATATCCGTTCTCAGCTTGATAGATCTATCTTGGAGAGTAGGTTTTCATTTAATGGCGTTTCAGGCTCGAGATGTATGGAAGAGCGTATCAGTGGTTGATCATGGGCACGTACAGCGATCAATGGTGGACAAAGCACGAAGACATGAGACCCGGATGCAATGATACCGACGTGGCCACGTCATTGGAAGCTGCAATACTCACCGGTATTTAATAATACACCATTGTTATGACCAAAATTAATAATATGGCCATTGTTCAATTGATGGACACATTTTTCAATGTCAAATAAATATTTATTCATTGCCGTTTATGAAAAAAATATATTATGACATCATCGTGGAGATTCATCAATCATTGTTTTACAGATTTGCTCCCGTTATCGACCACAGGAGACATAACTATATCTGGAATCGTAAGTTATATTATTAATTTAAGTAATTTAATTAATACTGTATTTTAATTAATTATTATTCATTTAAGACTGCGTCTGAATATAAAGTGGAATACGACAGCAGGAGAGGAGCTGAATATTCAAGATTTCATGGATATACTTACGATGGTATTATTTTATTACAGCTTAAAAACGATCCTTATTTGGTATACCAACATTTTCCAAAATCTTAGCATGTTATGTTTGTATGTATAAAAATATACGAACGATATATCGTTGTTTGGAAATAACAATATATATGTTTATATTTTGGAATCTATTTCCTTGCGGATAGAATAGAATTTTTGGATACAATATAGTTTTCCCCCTTTATATATCTTCATCGTGTGAAAAGCAACGATATATCGTCGTTCAAAAGTCAGAAGATTTAAAAAATCCACTCTAAATCTTGAAGAAAGATCATTATTTGGTACACTGACATTTTTCAAATTTTTAGCGTTATATTTTTTTATGAATAAAAATACATGAACGATATATCGTTATTTGGAAACAACGATATATCGTTCGTGTACAATAGAATTATTTTTTTGTTTTTGTGATAAAATATAATTTAGGATGCAATATTTTTCCCCTTTTGACTGCTAAGATATTTCTTCATAGTATGAAAAACAACGATATATCGTCGTTCATACGTCAAAGATTTAAAAAATCCCCTTTTCTATATCACGAAGAAAAAAATATTCTAAAGCTGAACAAAAATGGTTAAAACATTAGTTTTATTTATTCCTGATCGAAATACACTCGGCGCCAAGATATACACCCGTGGCGAAAACTTTTGCCGCACTGTAAAATTCTTCTAATCCATTGTTTTTTATTATTATTTATTAATCTAATCTACTTTTTATTACTATTATTTTACAGTTAAAATATTAAAAGTCACGTTTTAGAGACGAGGATAATTACAATGGTGTTATTTTTAAATTGAAGATATTTCTTTTTCTTGGTCAAAAACTGTCGAGTCGAAAAATATACAAAAACCGTTTAAAGATTTGTTATGTAAGAGAGGTTTAAAGTAGCGTTCAATCTCTACTAGATAAATCAAGAGGATTTTTTCATTATTAAATAACTTATTATTATATAGTAACAATTTCGATATTTTTTTTTAGGAATTTGGGCAGTTGCTTTGGCGATACAACACGTTGCGCAAAGAGTAAAATTTTTGCGCAAAAAAGAAACTGTCGTCGATTTCAAATATAGAGATCCGGATTGGGAAAAACTATTTCTTGAAGCTCTCAGAAACATCAGCTTTGAAGGCGTCACTGTAAGCATCAGATAATAATAATAATTTATTAATAAATGAATAAATAAATATTAATTATTAAATGTAGGGTCCTGTGCGATTTTACGACAACGAGCGAAAAGCTTCCATATTGCTGAAACAATTCCAGACTGAAGATGAGGTTAAGGTCGGGGAATATTGCTCAGAATTAAATCGGCTGGATTTTTCCATGGGAGAACCAATGAAATGGATCGGAAGGTTATTATTATATAAAATAAATGTTTTGTAATAAATATATTTATATCATTAAAATTTAATTATAGGTATCCACCGAAAGATAGAACATTGCATATAATAGAACATAGTCAGGTGAATATTACGATCTATGCAGTTTTGGCGAGTTGTTCAGTTGTCGGAATCATCTTGGCAATATTATTTTTGATCATCAACATCACATACAGAAATCAAAGGTATTACTAATATATAATGAACCCTCTTATAACGCTCCACTGCTATACAGCGGTTTTCTATAACAAGTTCGACAGTCCCTCTTATAGCGCTCCCTCCTAATATGTAAATTTTCATTATAAATATGAAATATAAAAAGTCCAATGCCATTTGTGCCTTGCTTTCTATAACGTTGTTCCGATTTCTTGGTTATTGGAGTTCTGATTGTATATAAATTTTCAGATATATTAAAATGTCATCTCCGCATCTGAACAATCTGATCATCATCGGATGCATGCTGACTTATATGAGTGTGATATTTCTTGGTTTAGACAGCGGATTGAGCAGCATCGGTAAATTATATACAAACAGTGGCGGATTTAGCACTTTAGAGGCCCCAGACGCTATTCGATTTTGAGCCCTACGCCCTATAATGTGCATTTTAAACGATGCATAATTAATTTCACATCAATTTATGTAAAATGACAGAATGAAAGGGGGCCTCATTATTTGAGGCCCCCTGAAAAAATGAGGCCCCAGGCGTCTTATGCACCTAAGAAGAAATCCGCCACTGTATATACATAAAAAATAAATGAATAAGTCATGATTATATCATTTTTCATTTATTTTCAGGCGCTTTTCCATACATTTGCACGGCAAGGGCGTGGCTTTTGATGGCAGGATTCAGTCTGGCATTCGGCGCCATGTTTTCGAAAACATGGAGAGTTCATTCCATTTTCACCGATGTTAAATTGAATAAAAAGGTAAGCTTGTAATAAATCACTCGAAATATAAATATTTGATTATCGCATATGGTTTAAGGTCATAAAAGATTATCAGCTGTTCATGGTTGTTGGTGTGTTGTTGGCAATCGATCTGGCCATCATGACAACGTGGCAAATATCAGATCCATTCTACAGAGAAACTAAGCAACTGGATCCATATGTAAATATATATTTTTATTTTAAATATTTATTTAAATGTTTATTAATTTTTAATGAATATTTCAGCCGCATCCGTCTAGCGAAGATATTCTTATCATCAGAGAAAATGAATATTGTCAATCGGAACAAATGACAATATTTGTCGGCATCATCTATGCATACAAAGGACTTTTAATGGTAATTAAACATTTTATAGCAAAACGAAAAGAAATGTCTTTTTTATTATGCCAAAAAAAATTACTAGGTTTGATACACAAAAGAACACAGATGTTTTTTGATAAACGCTTTTATTGGTATCGCGATTCTGTTTTTATCTCTTCGATGTTGGCAAAAAAAAGTTGGGGCCCCAAGCGGTAAAAAATTCGGGGCCCCCAAACTCAAATTTAGATATATATTTTTTTACAAGCTTTAGAACGTAAAACAGTCTTTCTCCTGACGTATTAATTATGAGAACTGTTAAAAATAAAAGGTTTTCAACATTAAAAAACATATTAAGACTTTTTTTGGCGACCCGATTGATCTCTGATGTGGATTTTTTGATGTCCTCGTTTTCTTTTAGAAAAAAATGGTCAAATCCAGCTTTAAAAATACAATATCCGATGTGAATTCGTACATATAGTGTTCTTTTTTCTTCTATTGATAAATTAAAATTAAAAAATATTGGAAAAGGTTCTACAACAACCTCATATGCTTTACACAAATTGCTATCTCTATCCAGATAAATCAGTTGCCTATCTTACCTCAAGCTCTATCCCCGATAAATCAGTTGCCCTTTGTCAAAATAGTATTCCAAATCATTGTCCTTAGGGCCGTTTCATATTTGTTCATTTTTTTAGACCTAAAGTCGCCTCTACTATAGTAAATTTTTTCTTCTGAATTACAAATTTCAGTGAAAGTCTCTTTTATGTGGGTGAAACTAAGTTTTATTTTATTTGAGCTCAGTTCATTAATATACTTTATAGTAGAGACAGTAGCCTTTATAGTAGAGACATATAATTATTTTTTATATATAAAAATCTTAATTTAACTTGAAACCTAATGAAATGACATTCTTAAAACTCAGGCCCCCTTTTGGGGCCCCTTGGTACTCCAGGCCCTTCGCGACCGTTTAACCCGCCACTAGTTATTTTATGTTTTTTTCAACTTTGAGAAAAGTAAAAATTCTCATAGAGTCATTTCTGGCGAATACGGAGGCTTAAAATCACAAAGAATGTTTTTTTTTTACAAAAAATCTCATTTTTAATTTTTTCTACATGCAAAAAATTGCTGAGCACGCTAAAATACGTAAAAAATACATTCAATATGTCAAGATACGTCAGAGACAATTGTAACAACAAAAATGAAAAAAAAATGGTTATTCATGTTCTCATTTTAATGACAATTCAGCGCGGAACAAATCATCGCCGACAATTCCGCTCGGTCAATCTTGAACAGCGACAACTGCGTCCTCGGCAATTATAAACAGCGCCATATGATATCTAAATTTTATTTATGGAAGATATTTTTTTTATGATTGTTTAAATTGCTTTAAACCTTTTCAGAGCGGCACCCATGACGCTCATGGGCACACGAACCGTGTCGCTATTCTTTCGAACTTGTGGTTACTAGAGGGAATTAAGTGTTGGTATAGTTATAGGAAGCTTATAAAATAAAAATAGTATGAGTAGGTTGAGTGGATAAGACTGGATATGGTTTGATTGTTGTTCTTTTCACATCATCCGAGATTAATATTATGTTTAATATAAAAAAAACTATTATTATTTTATTACAGATTTTTGGGGCATTTTTGGCTTGGGAAACGCGCAATGTATCAATTCCAGCCCTTAACGATTCTAAACATGTCGGATTGTCCGTTTACAATGTGGTCATCATGTGTGTTATGGGTGCTCCCATAGCTTTGGTAAGCATCCCAGCATCATATTCAAGATAAACTTCTGAAAAATATCTAATGTTTAATCCTGACATAGGTGCTGGCTGATCATAAAGATGCTGTTTTCATCCTGATATCCATCTTCATAATATTCTGCACTACGGCAACTCTATGTCTAGTATTTGTGCCTAAGGTTAGTCAATAAAATAATACATGTTTTAATCAAGGTAACTAATATTTGATTAAAATTCTAGCTGGTTGAATTGCGTCGAAATAAACGCGGAGGAGCGACTGGAGCTGATAAAAGAATCAGAGCTACTCTGAGGACAGTAGGCGGGGGTCGTAGTTCAAGCGGTGGTGGATCTCATTCACCACCCCCTGCAGAACTCGAAAGAAGACTTAGAGAACAAAGAGCTACAAATTCGCGATATCGCAAGACGTTACAAGCGAAAGAATCAGAATTACAAGTAAATAACAATGATTAGATAGGATTTTAACAGCGATGTTTTTAATGATGTTTTTTTTCAGGCGCTTATGGGAAAGCTAGGGACTGAAGCTGTTTTGCCTGCTGCTAAGGGTGCTAGTCAAGGTCCACCTAATCAACAAAAGCTCGGAGTACCATCTCTGTTGGGACCCAAAGAAAATCCAAGCCAAATGGGTATGTAGCATTACTAAAAATATATTCTTAGACTTAATCACATTAATGTAATCTTTCATTCTAGATACATCAGAGATTACATCTTTATGCAGTCTGACGGCATCGCAAGGAGCTGAAGATTATTATTTGTTACAACAAATGTCAGGTGAAAGAACTAAAGAAGTGTCTATAGTGTCAGCATCGCAGTCGTCGCAGGGAGAATCGCAAGTTCCCGTTGATCCAATTCCACCTAAGAAAGAACCCGGCACCACTAAAAATGTTTCGTTCAAAAACCATACAGACTCCTCGCCTACCTATAAGAGTCATTCTGATACTACGTCCAGCTCCAGAGGATACAACGAGCAGATATCCAGCGGTAGGACGTCCACCGAACCCAATAACACATTCAGGGGGCACGCCGAAGTGTTGTCCAGCAACGGATCCAGACCGGTGCTCGAAAAGGATCAATTAGCCAAATCACCGTACGGATGGAGACCCGAGGTAGGTTTTGCTCTTTTCATTGGCTTCTATATCGACTCGTTTGACGTTTGGTATTGTTGCAGACAGTGGAGCCTGCGCGATCCAGGGTGATCGCACAACCGCCTGTTTACCACAAGACTGAACCGGATGTCCCAGTGGTCGAAGTAGCTCAAACGACGGCTCCAGCAGCCAAATCGCACAGAAGGATGAGCAGCATCGGCCAATCGGCCCTCATTACGGATCTGATGCAGACGGCGACCACCGATCAGGTCGTCGACGACAGAAAAGAGTCGGTCGGCGAAAAGAGACCGATGCCGGATTCGCAACAGCCTGCGCTGAAGAAGCAGATGACATTCGATGCATCAATGATGAGCCGCGATGACGTCATGGACGATTGCATGGACGGCGATTACGACATGTCAACAGCCGAAAGAAAGCGACTCAGTCAGTGACCCGCTCTCCGTAATCGCAATTATGCGTTGCGCAACACTGTTAACTGTTGATTTTTATTGCAGATCAGAGACGAGACTCGGAAAAGCGGAGGAACAACTTCATAGTGGCCCAGAGCGATCTTTGGGACACCAGCACGTTTGCATACACGCCTAAACAACCGAGCAGTAAGCAGTTTCTAATCATAATCCCATAACATGTATCAACTTCTGCAATTTAATTATGTAACTCCAGGTCATCATCATTCGCCAATACAGCGAAGCGTTTCTGAGAAGAGCCAAAGACACCATGGTCACGGACAGCAGCCTCCCACTCCAACGTACACTCAATCGAGAGAGCACGGTTTCCAGAGCCCGTCACAATCAGCTGGAAGCGCTTCAACACCATCAGCTCATCCGTCTCAGAGAAGTACTCCAGAAAGAAAATCATCCAATGCTAGCGTCGCACAATTTGGTGATTTATGGTTTTATGATCGTATATATTTTTCCATATTGTCATAGTGACACTGAATTATTCATTCCATAGGCAGTGGACATGATATATCGAATCATTGCGAGGTTGTTCCACAAATACCAGCACTGCCAGATGAAAAGACCATCAGACGCCGAGATGGAGCTAATCACGTCGAGATCGAAGATCCTATGGCTAGTAGACAACATGTATGTATAATAAGACTAGTAATTTTTAGGGGTTTTATGGGTTTTAATGGAATATTATGCTTTTAGACCGCGGCGTATAAGCAACAAATGCAATTATTCACGCAAGGATCTCGCAGAGATACCAATCAAGGAGTGAAGCGAGTATCTACTCCGGGATCGCAGAGTCGTAGAGGAATGCCACACCATCTATCTACTCCCGATGTACAATCAGCAGCCAGACAAAGTCGAAGAAGTAAGATATTGACATAATTATTTTACTGACTCTTAGATACTTGGCGTATCACGCAATGTAAAATATAACGAAGAACTGCCGTCGTACTCAAATCAGCGCTGTACCACGGGCAATATTGAAACTCTCTCATCGAGAGCTATCTCTAGTATTTCTTCTAGATATTCTCTAGTCTCATGACAATGATCTTATTCACATGACTTCTATGTATGAGATCTACACTTCAACTTTCCATATTTATCTTTTGCAAAGTGGAACAATCTTCGTCTCACAATCTTCGGTTTTGGAGAAATCAGCTTGAATAATTAATCTCTGAATCTATGAGTTCTTATGGTATTCCTATATTATTCTACATCTTGCGCAAGTTGGATCAATTATGAACATCAAGAACTGCTTTAGTTGTAAAATTCAACATCTTAATTTGTATTGCTTTATCTCTTTCATCTTTTTTAATAGTTTATCCCTACGCTACAAATATATTTTCTTTAAAACAGAGCCCCCCTGAGGGGCCCCAAACGCCGAGGGCCCCAATCTCTTTCATCGTTTTGTCTTAAGGTGCCTAATAAGGAGCACAATATCATATATTATTATAATATCATATATAGAGCATAATATATGTTAACCCTTGGTTTTGAAATCGAATTGGTGTTATTCCTAAATATTGTTTCTTTTGCTTTAAACTACAAACTACCAGAAAGTAATAAAACAATATTGACTGAAGTCAATATCGTTGTTTATATTGTTAAAACGATTCATTGTCGCTTAAATGATCATTTAATACCAAGGCCCTCGAGGGGCCTTAAAAGGCGAGGGGACCCGATGCCTCGCATTATTTTGCCTTCAAATAGTTACGCGTTTGTAATTTTAGAATTCTGGAATATTAAGCGAAAAATCGCAGACATAAACAACCACATCAGGAGTGGAAAGGGTATCCGCTCGCGTCCTATAAAATTGGGCAACCAATCAACAAATGCAAGAGAGGATTTCAGCTTCACCCCAAGCTGAAGCTATCCCGGACTCTGTCTAAAAGTCTAGTGCTGACGAAAGTCCCGACTGGAGTCCAGCTCATCGGACGCACACTCTCACGACGAAGAATCAGATTCATCAAAGCTGCAAACCGCTGAACTTCTGCTCCCGCTAAGTCAGGAATTCTGCACATCATCTTACTTACACCTCCGAAGACCATCTTCGCCGTGAGACGCCATCAGAGAAGCCGCGCGTCAAGCCCTTCAACATGTAATTTAAGTATATTTTAAGGCCCCTTCTGCGGTACGACTAAGTATAGCGGACCTTTAAGAAGCTACATAACGACAGTCAATCACCTATGCAGCACAAAGGACAGCTGATAGACCGTGCCCACGTGGGGGCTAAGGGCTGGGGTTTGGAGATGTGATTCTCGCTCTGGCCATGCCGGCCAAGACCGTAAAGGCCCTGAAAGCAGGGCCGCTTGAGATCAAGTCTCGATGACCGATGGGGCCAAGGACCAGCTTGACCGCATCTAGCATGGCTTTCCTCGCGGAGTCGAGCTCCGGGCATGTCCAGAGGATATGATCCGAAGTTTGTTCGTTGCAAAAGTCACAACCAGGATTGTCTTTGAGGCCAAGTTGATGCAGCTTGGCATTGAATGCCTAGGATGAACTGGGATACATGGTGGTTTGGTTCGATCCAGGGCATCGACATGCGCGTTTGCACGTCGGGAAAATACAAAAAACTAAGTCGGCCAGTAGTCTCTTGGGACCAGCGCTTCTGCCATGCGGACATGGCTTTGCGGTAGACGGCTGCTCTATGTGGTGACCAGTCTTGGGAGAGGTCCGCGGGTGGTGCGATGATGGTGTCTTCGGCCAGGGCTTCGAATCCTCTGTAGGTCAGTCACAGTGCAGCTTGTACCTGTAGTTTTAGGTCCAACGGTAGGACTCCTGCCAGTACTGCAAGGGTCGCAGTGGAAGAGGTTCGATAGGCTTTGGTTTGGATCATAAGTAGAGGCAATCTTTTCCTCGATGGTAGTCGGCGGTTAATTGCAGGGCTGGAAGCCCTGTGGGCCCAAAAACTGGCTACATACCTGACGATCGGGACAAAGATCGATTTATAGTATCGTCTTATGATCCTGTGATTCAGACCCCATCCCACCCCAGCGACTCTGCATCAACATATCGGACATCTTCGAACTCAGTGGACATCGCATCATTGCCACACACTGCCTACCCATAGGAACAGACACGTCAGCAGCCATTGGTGTATGTGTGTATTTTCTGTCTGTCGTAGCACCACATGATCCATGAGTTTCTAGATACTGCGATGACTACAAAGTGTCATTTTGATACGTTTTCATGGTTTTTAATTTGTTGAAATGTTAACCGACGATAATCGTTCTAGGTTCGCCGGGCAGAGGGCAAGACCGCGGCTCCAGAGGACACTCCAGAAGCCACGGCCACGGCAGCGGTTCCGGCCAGGATGGACAACGCGAAAGACGCATCCACGCCGCTAGCTCCGAGTCGGAGCTGTTCGAGTGCGCAATCCTGCCGATATTCCAGAAGCTGTTGTCGGAGAGGCATCGGAGTCAACCGCACGGACTCGACCTCTCCTACGGCCTCAGCTGCCCTAACATTTCGATAAAATGCGACATTGTCGAATATCTGTAATGCGTTGGAATGTGCGATATGCGGCATAAGTCGATTAAGTCGATTTTCGTATTAGGCGATAAGACGCGACGTGCGTAATGAACCCGACGAGGTTCGAATGCACTTCGATCGAGATAATTTGTATTGGTAAACGTCGTAAAAGGAACGGGCTGGTGCAATCTCTTCGTGACGCGCATGCGCGCAGAATCTGGCACGCGGTGTTTGCATTGACGTCGCTCATTGGCGCAATTTTGTTTAGTTAATCACACTCGTTTCGACTTGCACAACACATAAATAACCTCAATGAAAAGAAAACATCATCAATATTTCGAATTAAAATTAATATTAATATAATAAATAAATATAAATATGATTAAGTTTTTCGCTGTCGAGATAAAAAAAGAGTGATCCATCTGAATGATTTAATTATATCCACTCAAAGTTCAATAGAAAAGCAGTGAAAACCAGTTTTCCCGCTATTTACGTTCTATTTTGTACAATCCCGTTTAATTTTAGTACCCCGAATCTAGGTTTTCCCTCCAATTACGTTATTTCTTTTCAGTCCCTTCAAAAGCGTAAAAAAAAGTATTTCATTGTATTCAAAAAACCAAAATCGGCATAAAATATTAAAGATTATATTCTTATATACTTAATAATAAGCGATAGTTTTAATATTTAGCTATAGGAAAACATTAGAGATTCATGTGTACATAAAACCAAACTCCATCGATGAATCTCGCATAACGAGAGCGATCTAGTTATGTTGCAAAACTTTGTCTTATAACAAAAATTCTAAATGAATCCCATATATACCCCCTCTCCCCCCGTAAAATTAAGTATTATAATTAGTATTAAAGGCATCATGAACTGCAAAATGAGTAGTGTGTAAATAATTAGTATTTTCAATATTTTTTTAAAAATAATTTCATTAATAGAAAGCTTTTTTGCTGTTGTTTAAACCTATCCGTCACGGCGACTCATATACAACTGCGTCATCCGAAGGGGGTATCTTAGAGACCCCAAGACGATTTCAAGTAAAGATTTTCATGAATATCTTATTATTTTTATTAAAAATGGATTATTCTACGTATCACTCGCACTCGACTCATTGTACCGGATGTGAACGAGACAAAACATCGCGCTCACAATTGCAGACAATGATTATTAATGATATGTTTTCTTTAGACCTTTTTATACAAATACAAAATATTGGATTTATATTAAAAGAGTTATTCGAGTAAAATTTGGATTACCCAATATACCCCATCGGTACGGCTAGGTTAAATACATATTTAAAATAATAGTATTAGAAAAAAAAAACTAGTGGCAATGCTTTGATTTTTTTTTCGATAAAAATAAGCATCTGATATATTTTTTGCCGATAGTTTCCGTATTTCAGTTACTTATACATAAAATAAGTATTAGTAAATAATGATAGTTTATAAAATACATAGTCAAAAAACATTGTACATATTATTGGCTTCGTGAAAAATAGTTGGACCAAAAGAGATTTAATTTGTCATAAGTCACACGTTGCTATGACCATTATATTAATTTCATTACGAACTTTAATTTTATTTATATTTTCTAAATTATATTAATTTGTGGTTATCGTGTAAATATTACGAGATTAATTTTCGCATTTTTTAGCATAGGTGTATATAAAAGATAAAAATATATTTTGAAATGGATTTATGATTAAAATTAATTCGAAATATTGAATCACCCTGTATTCATTTATAAATAAAAAAATTAAAAAAATATTTTTAAAATGCGCCAATGAGTGAGTCAATTATTAATCGGGAAATATCTGAATTATTTTTTATCATGTATGAATATTTCGAATCGATCGCGTTTTTTCAGCATTTTTCAGCTGAAATCGACTTGTGCTGCATTTAAATAATACGTATTAGTCACAAGATAAAATCTAAGCATTACCGGAGTGATTAGAACCAGGTTAGAGAGCATTTGGATGTTTGCTTAAAATCGATTAGTAATGTTAAAGAAAAATCATTTTTAAATTCATTTTTCAAAAATCTCGATGGATTAAACTAAAATTTAACCCTTATAGTGTCCACAAAAATGTATCATTTCATCATAAAAATAATCGATGTTGTTAATTAGCGTAAAATCATCATGATTGTCATTTAGCGATTGATATAGTCGAATTTTAATCGAATATAGTTTTTTTTTTCGGTCGATTCCCTGATAACGGCACTAAAAGGGTTAAGTGAATAATTAACAAAAAAAAACGTATTCGAAATAAAATTTCTTGTATGTTAGTTAGTCGAATTATGGCACTGCTAATACAACAATGTGTAGATTTTTTATTTATATATTTTTTCTAAAATTGTGTGTAATAATTCCCCAGGGTATCGTTCAATGATAATTAAAGATATGTAACTTTTTTTGGATACTCTAATTAACGCACCCAACTCGAGCCCCGTGTCATAGGAATAAAATCGACATACACATTTAAAGTTTAAATAAATAAATAGCATAATTAAATACCTGAGATCATTTAAGATGCGAAGATTTTTGATACATTTTTAATTCGATACAATTTTCAAAAAAAAATTTTTTTTGGAAACGGGGCTCGAGTCAAAGTTTTGTACAATTTAACTAAAACATTGTTTGTGACTTAAATTAAATTGAATTTAAAAAAAATATATGGTTTTTTATTATCTTTTCATTTATATAAAAATAAAAAATATATACAGTCAACTCTCCTATAGCGTTCACTTCTACAGCGATTTTTTCTATAGCGTTTGCGGCGGTTTTTTGTATAGCGTTCTTTCCTATAGCGCTCATTTTTATTATTTTATTTTATATTAATATGAATCCTAAATAAAACATATTACCGAAAGGTTTCATAATTTACATTTTTATTATTTATTCATCATACGCTAAAGCATTTTAATAGAAGTTGTTATTCAACTAAACACGTGCAAGGTCATTGAAAATATGAAAATGGGTCAAATGTTTGATTTGCTTAAAATCGCAAAATACAATTAAAAGAACCCTAACCCCAAATTTTGTATGGGTGCTAACTTTCTATAGCGTGGTCCCTATCTGAACGTTATAGAAGGGTTGACTGTATTTCGTATTACAGTCCAGTAAAACCTGTTTTTGTGCGGTGGATAAAGACCATATAAAATAAAACGCATAGAAAATTATATCTAAATAGAAAAAATAATAAATTTACCTTCATTTTTAGTTTTAAAATTAATCTTTGACGGATTTAGCACTTAGAGGCCCCAACCACAATTCAATTTTGAGGCTCCTCTCAAAATATTTTCACTACCACTGCACCATATAGTGTGTCGCATCAATTTATGTAAAAAGCCAAAGAAAAACAAAATTAAAGATTTTTTGTTTCTTGTTCTTTCTTAATTAGCTTCTCGAAGATCGATATTAGCGATCTCAATACAAATATTTATTTTTAGAAAAATTCTGAGGCCCCCCGAGAGTCGAGGCTGTATGTTGAGGGCCCCAATGCCTTGCATCGTTTTGTCTTAAGGTAGCTAAGCGCATGAATTCATGGCTCATGGTCTGCGAAAAACTCAGTGCTTATGGTTCGAAATATGACCGATAGGGTAGCCATCTGAAAAACATGCCATAGCTGGTGTTATTCCTTTTTTCAATTAAATTTAGGGAATGCTGCTAAATTATTATTTATTTTTGTTATGAAAAAAGAAAATCGTTTTGACAGCTGGGGCTTCAGACCCCTGAATTAATGAGGCCCCAGACGCGCGCCATATGCGGCTAAGGGAAAAGCCGCCACTGCTGATGGTGAACCAATCGGGTCAGACACTGCACTACTAAGACTTTTTAAATGACCTTGACTAATACTAGAAGAAATAAAGCTTTTAATATAATAGCTTTTATACGAATTATCAAATATAAATGATTAAATGTTATTATGTGACATCATTTAACTGAATACAACACTTCGGCGAAGGCGCGCCGTCCATATGGCCAGATTGTGCGGCGCACACAGGCGCCGGATATTAAATTATATATACATTAAATTATATATAACAATAAAAAATGCTCTTAGTTCGTCTTTTCAAGCCCACCAGATGTACTTATAGCAAATTAATGCGTCTTTTCTTAAATATTTTAATAAAAAAAAGTTTAAGAAACTCTTTTTTATTTTTTATTTATCTAGAGTTTACAATTGATATTTTTAGATTTTAATATTCGTTGCATAATAAATTATTCAGAATAGTCATAAAAATTATCATACTGCCCACTGTGTGCATTATAAAAAAAACCCCCTGCAAAACAGCGATAATATTTTCATCATAAATTAATATAAAAATAATAGTGTGTTGTTGGATGCTGTAAATATAATCTTTTATACTCAGATTTAATTTAAAAAAAAAACATATTATATTCCACGATATTGTGATTAAATTTTATACGACCTTTACGTCGATTCAAGATCAAGATCAACGTAATAATAACGCTACAGTTGATGATCGGAAAAGTTTAACCTTGGCAAACTCTTAGCTGAAGTAATCTACCATTTTTTTTATCTTGAAATATATGATTAATGACGTTATCTACTAATTATTTATATTTATACATTACTTTAATTGATGATTAATAGAACCAATATAACTTGGAAAGGAATAATTCCTACTAGAAATTCCTCATTAGGGGTAATCCCCATGATAAAAAGATTGCTATAACGCAATAAGGTTAATGCTAGCTGTGTCTTGTCACAGACTTAGGAACGCGCGGTCCATATGACCAGACTGTGCGGCGCACACAGGCGCCGAAAAATTTGGGGCACCATTAAAATCGACAATAAATAATATATAAGAATATTGATTACCCTTAATTCGTCTTTTCAAACACACAGGCGCTAATTGAAGTTCTGCACACAGGCGCGCTACTGCACAGACCCGTAACACATAGGAAAAAAGAATAAAAAGTAGAATCTTGAGACAACCCCCTTCCTACTTACCTAGACACAACAAGGAGAATTAAATTTAATACGAACAGTGGTAGAAGAAGGCCAATACCAAGAAAGACCAAGAAAGATTGAGCCATTATTATGAGACTCAATATTGGCGTCGACTTCCATTCCAGAATCTGAAAATCTTGAGAATCTTGATAGATAGAGGATGAAGCCCTTGCTGAAATGGAGCATAAACATGACAGACACAATTTGAGAAATACACCTCTGCTGTAACTAGTTTTTGGTAATTCGTAGTGAATTATTCCCAAAACATCCAACTAAATATAAAAGAGTACCTTTATCGACCAACGGTGGCCCAAAGGTAGACACATCTACCTGATTCGATGAGAATCATTGTTTTTTCTCCTCGGTTAGTAATACTCTTTCTTTTATATCTGGAAGAAAATATAAAAAGATTGGAGAAAGTTAGCGCGGAAATCGAATTATTTTGGTGCCTTTTTAAAATTATCCCTCACTGTTGACCGAGGTCTCGTGACAACTCCTTGATTGTTTTACGCGGTTCGAATTCCAAATAATGAGTTTAAAATGTCGTCATAGATTTTAAGGGTTTTCCACGATTCCGGTTTGTCCTTTTAACCCCTTTTGAACTTTTGGAACCATATATAGCACTCTCGAGGAGTCAAGGTCTCCATAAATATCGCAGATGATCTGGTTAGCTTCATTTAATTTCATTCCTTTACGTCTGTATCTGTCTCTTTGATTTTTTTAATATGGGCCAAAATTAATAAAAACTCAGGCACTCAGTCTTCGTGAAAAATCAATCGATTATTATGTTTTTCAGGGAGCCATAGTTATATGAAGAATTGGAAAACGATAATACGTCCGTTGTTGCTATATAGGACAGATTCCCGAACGTTGGCAAGTGTCCAGGAATAAAAGCTTCACGAGAGTGCTCAGATAAATGAGGGGTGACATTTAAGATCTAAAACAAATATATGCTGAGTAGCGTGAAGATGGATGAATCCAAGTTTTAGGAGAGATATTCGTTTTGTCAGGAGATACAAACAGAATCACTAAAGAAGCTAGATAAGAATTGGTAAGTATGTTAGACGGCAGCTTACAAGAAGAGGCGCGCCGTTCATATGGTCAGATTGTGCGGAGCACACAGGCGCCGAATAATTAGGGGCGCCGAGAGGGAAAATTTTAAATATATAAAATTAATTATAGTAACCTGTGTTTGTGCGGTGAATAAGGATCGTATAAGCATTAAAAACCTTCTAAAAATTAGGACCGCATAGAAATAATATCTACAGTGAAACCCCAGTTTTACGTTTTTGGAGGGACTGATTAAATAAAATGTAATTAAAGGAAAAAACTTACTAAAATAAAACGGGATTGTAAAAATTGAGCGCAAATAGCGAGAAAACATGAACTCCGGGTATGTAAAAACGGGGCTTCATTGTAAATAGAAAAAATAATATTTTTTTCATTTAATTTTCGATTTGAAAAGAATCTTTCTTGGCCCAGGAGGTATGTAAACACGTTGAAGGACGGTAATTAACGAATGTGATCATATAATGCAGTGATGGCGAACCTATGACACGCGGGTATAACCCTGTTCGTGACGCACACACGAACGTCCTTTAAATGACCATTAATTATTATTGAATTTGTAATATATTAGAAGAAATTAAGCATTTTGTGCGAGTTTTCAAATATAAATGAATGTTCTTACGTGACATTACTCAACTGAATTGAACACTTGAGCGGAGCCGTCCATATGGCCACATTGTGCGGCGCACACAGGCGCCGGAAAATTTGAGGTCGCATTAAAATCGACATTAAATAATATATAACAATATTGATTGCCCTTAATTCGTCTTTTCAAGCACACAGCTAATTGAAATTCTGCACACAGGCGCCGGACACTGTCGGTTGTATTAATGGTGTTTTAAAGATTTGGAAATGAAAATCTCACAACTTTCCTTCCCCTTTCCTAGTGACGCCACTGACTTGACCCACGGGATAGTATTAAAACAAATAATAAATAATGATGACTTGACCACTCAAAAAGGTTCACTATTACTGATATAGTGCAATACATATGCGTTGTAATTGGCTGACGTAATAAGTTATGTAATGTAATGATTAAATACATTTGGATATGCAGGCAAACTTACAGCAAAAAAATCTTTTCATATGTTGGTTATTTTTATGCGTTTTTTACAGCATAAAAAAATAGGCGCGGTATTTTTATAAATATTAAAGCGATTTTTTAACTGAGGCTAACAAAAAAGAGGTAAAACAATACTTTTTTTAAATAATGAGTAAAGTCTCCCTTGGGGCCCCCATCGATCGGGGGCCTGATGCTCCAGCACCCTATATTTATTTATTATATTATATGGATTTTTTGCAAGCGATGCTTTGCTTAATATTATTTATTTGTGACAAAAAACTTTTTTTTAATTAAAAATATTTTTTCGCAAAATGTACAGTTTTTGAACAAAATTCGATTTCGCACTCGATAATAATTGCAATCGTCATCGCATTTAAATGTACGTGTACATTGAACTATCGGCCTTAGTTAACTTGACATCTGAATCAACTATCTCTGGCCACTAATTGACCTTAAGCAGGCCTTACACTTACATTACAAATCAATTCTATTGAACACTGTCGATACTATACTTTTTTTTAATTGCATCCAGTGTAGATAACCGATACGCAATGTTAACGAACGCTTATTATATTATTAATACAAAAGAAAGGAGTATTTGCAATAGTTTTCAGCAGCGGAACGGAAAATTTTTACGCTATTGAAATAGATTTCGAAGTAGATAATTTCCATAAATTCTTGAACACAATCTTATCATTGGAAATATGTTATCGTCGCATAGAGATTTAATGATTCTTATTTAAGAAAAAAAAATATATATATAATTTGATAATAATGACAGATTTAATAATAGGAAATCTACTCAAAAAAAAATTCGAGGTTATAAATTATTTTTATATATTATTTCGTATAATTGTGGGATTTCGTTATAATTATTCGACCTCGGCCATATTCATTTTTAGAACGCGTTCCTATGACCTATATATCGCGTAAAAAGAGCGATCGGACTCTGTATATGCGTCCGGAACGACGAAAACGGGTTTGATTGGTGCTGCATTGCAAAAATCTCATTACCTAGCCACGTGATATCATCGATGGATCGGCCCAGACTCTGCTAACTTGATTTTGGGTTCTAGTAAATCGATTCCCTGGGCTATTTTTAGGAACGCGGCGACAGTTGACGATGGATGAAAGCGTGGAAAATCCAGGCTCGTGCGCAGGTGCAATTTGTCGACCTCTGGATCGGCGAAAACGACAACAGTTCCTGATATTGTCGAGCGTGACTCAACACGGCGGTCGCAACTCATCAGTCGCAGATAGACTCCGGTTGGGTCAGTACGCGAACCGTCACTCGCCAATCGAACAAATTCGAAAAACGACCGTTTTATTTCATTTAAAAAACAAGTGTTTTCGCGACCATAACCCGCATCCGAGCGGTTCTGAAACAAAAAACAAAGCGGTGAGTTGCACAAGACGGGTAAAAAACATTACCATATTTCAACAATAAATTTAAGCGTGCAAAATTTGCAAAAAATAAAATTAACACAAATGTCTTGTTCGCTTCGATAATATTTGCATTAATTACAAGTGTCTTATCATTTGCACAATGCATTATATGTGTTTTTAACTAAATACTATGCATAAATACAAAGATAAACATGCATTCATCATTTCTGGATCGAATAAAATATTATATTAAATATATATATATATTTATTTAAAAAAGAGCACTTGAAAAATAATAGATTAATTTTCATGTATCATATATTTAGTAGTTATACGCGTGACTATCAAGATTTGATCGCAAACAATGCATTTTATCATTGAATTTTTTAGATAAAATATATTCTCATCTCAAATATTGATAATAACATTAAGAATTACGCTTAACTTGAATACAGACCACAAAAAAATCACAGTTTAAATTGTATTCGTTTTGAATGGCAATGCAAAAAAATATAACACATATTCGCATGAAATACAGCGCCAATAACAGTATATCTCTTTTTATTCCGTTAATTATAAATATATTTTTTTTATTATGATTATATTATTATCGATTATGTTATATTTGTTTTAGGTTGTGTTTTGGAATAAACGCGTTGTGCAAACAAGTGTCGCAGGCCATAGAGCGAGTCGCGCCAGTGTCCGTTGTCTATGGTCCTGGTTTGACAGCTGCGAGCTTGCCCGCGGCCGAGCGGCTCCCGCCATGCCCCGCTGCCCCCGCCCGCCGCTAACCAGCTGACGGTCAGCCCCCGCGGTGAGTTTCATTCAAGCTGACCATATCTTCATTCATCATAATCGATCAATTCGCCATTTAAATCGCACATATCTGTGGCAAACGGAAGAGCTAGCGCGTGCGGTCGCTTTCCGGCCATGTGCCAACGCACGCCGCAAAAGGGTAAAACGCTAAAATAACAATATCGGCGATATTTTTAGCATCACGCCAACAACAATCAACAAACAAACGCTAATCCCGATTAATCCCGCGCATTCATACAATTTCATTGTATTTAGTATTTTTTTTTTAATAATCGCGTATTAGAACGATTACCGTTTTAATTAACAATTAAAATAATATTGAATTGTTTGCGGTTTATAAACAAACAATACGAATTTTTATTTCAGCTGTTTAAATAGATTGTGTATTTACAAATACGGCGTTTTTGCAATTATAATAAGGGATTATTTTTGTTGTTGCGAAACATGTCTATATTTTTTGACCGTGACTCATTGAAATCGACCTTCTTCTATTTCTATGTTATTTGTATATTTATCTATGGCGACAAGGGCAAAGTTCCAATTTCCTAGTTCACAAATCGCCTCGCTCCATACCCTATGGATCCCCAAACATCAATTAATTTGTTAGCACCAACACCAATTAAATGTCAATTTGATTCAATTGGTTGCTAGATCGGGAGAAAAAATCTAGATAAAATTGTTTTTTTTTTTTCATCATGATGATTTCAACGAACAGTCTTGAACCTGTTTTTTGATTGTTTACCTCAACTACTCTTATTTAATTGCTAAATTGCTTTAACCTTGAATGTTGCAATGTTATTGTATGCAAAATTCTGGGAATCTCAACTTCAATACATGAAAAGATGTGTATTAATCAATAAATCAGTACGAGTTTTTTTAAAAAAATCTCATAACATTCAAATTCGCTCAAGGATCCTGAATCGATAAATGCGGGAATATTTATCACCGCTTTTGTTTGAAATAAACGACGAATGCGAGAAACGAGAACGATAAATCTGGATTTCGCTGTTGATGTGATTTCACTAGAATTGAGTAAAAATAAGATTATGATCAGTGGCGGATTTAGCACTTGTGGGGCCCCAGGGGCAATTCAATTTTGAGTCCCATTTTAATATTTTCGCCATACTAATACCCCTATAATATCCATTCTAGGCGCATTTTGAGGCCCCCTGAAATTACGACGCCCCAGTCACGCGCCTTATGCGCCTAAGATTAAAATTCCGCGCCTGATTATGATATAATGATGCCTCTTCGTATTTCCGCGATTTTTTTTAATCAAGCCTCGTAAAACAATTATGATTTAATTACTACAAATGTTTTTCTAACGCTGTTTGATGTCACGAGCTTTGTGCAAGCGGAAGCGTTTGTTATCAGACAACGACAATAAATAAATATTGTTTTAACGTCTATTTGTATAAGATTTTCGCAGAAAGAAAATATCCCCCGTTTTTGTACGTTTTTCAAACCCTCAATTGCACAGTTTCGCGCGTGTTCTTTAAGCCCGTGTACATTTTAACTTAGTCGTGCCGATGGGGGTCTATTTGGGAACCCACGTTTTTGTATTTGTCTAAAAAAGTCTAAAGAATAAATATAAATAATTTACCTTTATTGTCAGCAATTGCGAAAAAAAACAACAATATTGTTTTGCAATGGCACGGGTGCGACGCTTCGTACCGGATATGAGCGAGAAAAAACATCACGCATTTGCAAGTGGGAGCGAGAAAAAATATCGTGCTGTGCCAGAGTCACACTCCTTTTATTTATCGGCGTTGGTTTCGAGCCGTCGCGACGGATCGGTTAAATGCAATATTCATCGCGTGCACTACTGACGTTAGTGTTTTTCTTATTTTACAACGTTTCTTGCATTATTACAGTCGTATAATCGTTTTTTACAAGGTCATACCTAAATTACTATCATTAAAAATAAATAAAATATGTTTTTTTATCGCGTCGCCTAATCGCAAAACGATTTTTATCAAACCGCAATCTTCTAGGGACCTAATGTTGCCGATTCACGCATCAACGGTCATCAAGGCATTGTTGCAAAATTGTAAGCAAATGCATTGTGATTGATTAATCGAGCGGATTCTAAGTTTATCGCGATACGGATCGATTCTGTTACGACAACAGATGCGATATTTGCGTTTGAGGATTGTTTCAGCCGTTCTTCAGCAAGGATCGGATCTGACACAAGGTCACCTGCATTGAGAATGCACCTAATATCCGTGCCATTATACTAGTTAACCATAATTATTCTATCCTTCACAATAGCGAGTGGGTCGCGACCGCCATAGACATCAGCTGTGCCCATGTCGATGGTGGCCCGACATCTATTATAATCTGACTTATTTTCAGACGAACTTGGTTGACTTTCTTCGCTAAGGCTGGACCTTGACTTCGTTATTTTTTTACGCGAAAATCGGATGGTTACGGAAGTACGTACGAAAGCAGAATGTTTTCCACGAGCCGGTTTCGATAAATCTGACCCTCATCATTCATAAACCAGTTTCGACCTGTCGGGTGATTGTCCGATCGAAATGGATAAGTAGAACTCCATGATCCCCAAACTCGTCGACTCTTAAAGATCTCTCCTTGGGCCTTAAACATGAAATAATTCATTTTAACACACGGATTGGACTAGCCGTGCCAATAGGGGTCTATTTAGGCCTCCAAGTTTTTGGTTCTTCTCGAATACACATACATTTGTCTAAAAATGTGTAAAGAATAATTATTATAAACCATCATGGTCTTTTATTGCCTGCAATTGCGAAAAAAAATAATAAAAACACCAATATTTGCTTCTGCAGCCACGGGCGCAATGTTTTTTCTCGCTCGCATCCAGTACGATGTGCCGAGTGCGAGTGAAACCGTGCGATTGACACGTGCGGCGAGTGCTCAGTATTGCGGCGAGGCATATTGATTAGTAGGAAAATCCAAAAATCGACCAAATTATAAAGCATATCATGAATAACTATTTTTATTCTAAATCATGAAATGCTTGGGGTCTATTTTTCATTACAAATAGACCCACTTCGGATGACGCGGTTGTTTTCGAGCCGCCGTGAAGGATCGGTTAATGCTTATAAAATAGCTTTTAAGGCCCTCAATATACCTGAATGTGGCGGATTTAGCACTTGAGAGGCCCCAGGCGCAATTTAATGTTGAGCCCCTCCCCCCTTAAAATATGTTCAATATTACAATATATCTCCATTTGCTATACAGAGACATCAGAATTTGTAGAGGAGACATCTGTAGACGCAAAAAAATCTGGTAAATCTCAACTTATGATATTGTTGTTCCAGTGTTTTTGTGCGGAATAGAGTCTTAGAGCTTAAAATAATACTAGAGAAAGTGCATTGATGACTTTCATCTGTGCCCAGTGGCGGATTTAGCACTTACGAGGCCCCAGATGCAATTTAATTTTGAGGCCCCCCGTAAAAATATTCCACTTCGCCCTATAATGTGCATTCTACACGCACGTTTTATTTTACTCAATTTGCAATGTTTTGAATACATAAGTAATTTATCAATTTATGGTTAAAGACAGAAAGAAAAACAAAATTATTCTTTTAATTGTTATTGTTTCTTCTCTTGTTAGCTTTTCGATGATCGATCTCGATGATACAAATATATATTATTCTTAGAAAAATTCAGGGGGCCCCTTGCAGGGCTGTATGCCGAGGGCTTCGATGCCTTAAAATTGCCAGAATCCATGGATCATGGTCTGTGGAACGGTCAGTGCATATGGTTCGAAATATGACCGTTAGGGTATCCACTCGAAAAACACCCGATACGTTCATGTTATGAAAATAAAAATCCCTTTGAGAGCTGAACTTTGAGGCCCTCTGAATTAATGAGGCCCCAGCCTTATTAAAGGGAAATCCGACACTTATAGCATTTTCTTTTGTTGGAATTAGATGGATCAGGTTTACCTCCTCTTCGTCGGAGATATTTCTATCGAATATTTCAATGGAGATATATTTAAATTAGTTCCCAGTTATCGATAGCATTGTGCTCCGTAACATCTTCTATTTGTCATCCTGTTCCTCGTCGATTCCAGCATTCCGAAAACAATTTCGCCTTAAATTTTTATGATCTTCAATAGCTCTACAAGGTTTTACGATAATAATGCTCGAAAGCACGGATTAATTAAATACCTCAGACGTAAAATCGGGTATCTGATGTACTAAAATTATAAGTAGGACTGCATAAACTGTACGTAAATAGCCGTAAAACGTGAATTCCGGGCACATAAAAATGATGTTCACCATATTTAAAGATCTAAATGAGTAGAATCCGTTCTCGTAATCGTATTGTTAAACCGAATATTTTTCGGCTGACTTGTTCTCAATCGTCTTGGTCGATTGCTTTATATTTGCCGAGCGTGACCATATTACGACGGTCCTAATAATGAACTAATCCGATCGAACCAACTCGTTACTTATCAAAGGGATATTTAAAGAAACCTTGAATTTACATCATAGAGCGATTGATATCCGTAACGTCGGATTGATTGATTCAGTGCACGTGAAAATGATTCGGCACTATATGTAATTGTCACCGTTGCAAAACGGCAATTTGCTCACCCTCACCGTTTAATAGACACGATCGTTAATTTCAATATTACGAAAATGGTCCTTGACATCCAAACGCGTTATTTAATTGAAAGATATTCATATCGCACAGGAGAAATTTAATCAAAGTAATTTTCGACGAACACTCGAAATTATTTGAAGCACTGATTAGTCCGTAGATATTTCCTACGATTGATTTGTCTTGCGCATCTGCTAGATTATCTCGGGCGATTATTATTACATTGACGCAAAACAGTAGCTATTCTCAATTGGCATTGTTTAAATAACACACATTGATTTAAAAATAAGTATATTTACATTAAAATTAAATTATTACATGGAATCACATTTAAACGTATGTTAATGAGAATGAACGAGTTTATTTCTCCAACGGGGCGTAATTGAGCAGCTTTTCAATGAGATCGACGTGTCCCAGCAGCATACGTCGGCAACAATATCGCTTCAGACCGAGCGCGTCCAACGCATCACTGAAATTATGTAAAATTTAATTAATATATAGCTCAATTATTATAATTAATTACAACATACCCTTCAGTGTATTCTGCCTGTAATAATCCGAGATACGACTCCCATTTGTTGCCGATGACTTTGCCGCATGTGAAGCAGCGCACGGGTATAATCATCTTGTTCTGAAATACATACATTTGAGGTTATGTTTGACATATTATAACAAATCGCTGACATATCGTCGTAGTAATATGTTAAATCGTTTATTATGACATAATCATTGCATTTTATTAATAATATGTATAATATTAATCATAAACTCACAGTACGTGCGTATTTTACGCGCCAAATACCGCATTCAGCGTTTCAATGGCGAAATGTCAACGCGCTGTATTGCCAACGTAAAAGTATTGCCATATTAAAAAAATATTTTGACCCCATGGTTTTTACTTTTCTTGAATAACTCTTTTAATATAAATCCTACATGTCTCAAACATTTTTGTATTTCTCTAAAAAAGAATAAATATAAATAATCATTGATCTTATTGAAAGCAATTACGAAAAAAAGAAAAAAAACAACATTATTGTTTTACAATTTTACGGGAATGATGTTTTTTTATCGCTCATGTGCTAGTGCGAGCGAGAAAAAATATCGTGCTGTGCAAGGGGTGAAATAACAAACGAAGAGCCGGGAATTACGCATTTTTCTACTAATATATATCATGAATAACTATTTTTATTCATAGAATAATCTAGTGCAATAGAGGTAACCCAGTGCCCAAGCATTTTTTGCGAAATATTCGCGCGATCCACTGTTGTTCAATAAAAATAATTATATCTCTAAATATAGTTAGCCGGTATGGATAAAAGAATCGGTCACCCCAAGGGATTATTTTTTAGTTATGGAAAAAACATGTATCCCCATTGACGTATATTGTACATATGGTGTGAATTAAGCTGATTTATTACGGTCCGCCTATTATAACACAGCGTAGTAACCTTTTAACATAGATGTTTATATTACTCATGACAAAAATATTTATCGAAACCGAAAATGAAATTATGGATCGGAATCACTGGTCTCGTACGGGATCGTCGCAAATCCGCGGTCCCGTACGGGACCATTGAGCGTTTAAAAGTTAATAACAATGCATTAAATAACATATTATATTTATGTTTTATTAACAGATAGTTATCGCTGGACATTATGGATATCAAAATTGAATACAACACCGAGGAGGGGGAGAAGAATTCTGAATACGTTCAGTATATAAGCACGGAGAATGAACGATTGGTGAGATAATTTTGTTCATTAATTCAGCAGTACTCTTACGACGCAATACATACATTTTATTATCGCATTTTTATAACAAGTACGATTATCGTTGTGGCGTAATACGATTGTCAAATCAATTAAATATTATCTATTGTCATTTTTTGCACCCCTATAAAAACGATAATGAATGAATGTATTGTGCAATTCCTTATGTTTCATTTTATAGGGGCAAAGTATCAAAGTTTGTATACATTTGTGCGATATGGTATGTCAATACTAAATAATGATAACATGAGACATATGGTCAGCGCATATTCTCCCACCATATTCCCACGTATGACGCAGTTTCTACAGTATGGCTTGGTGTTTAGTGTTGGTCTGACTATCACTAGACCAAGAAGCGATCGCTTTCTACTCGCGGTTCGTTTGTTGTTTGCGGTCGTTCGTTTTAGAATTTCGTTGTTAAATGTTGATTCTGTCTTCGGACAGAATTGGTTTTATTTCCGATTATACAAATATTTAGAGAAAACACATCTGTTATGAAACTCAAGGTCTAGTCAGTAGAAAACTTCACTATCACTTTGTTGTTGCCAAATGTCTGTTTTGTCATAACAACCAGTTGCTTTCTTGTTGATAATTTGTTACCAAATTGTGTAAACCTAGTAATAATATCGCATAAACGACAAAATGTTATCTTAATTAATTTAATCTTAAGTAAAGATAACGATTAAAATATTTCTCATACATATTTTATTAAATATATAACAAAATATGCCAGTTTATGATTAAATTAAAATAAACACAAATATTTTATTAACGATATAATTATTTATACGCGTCTGAATTGACATTTAAATCATTTTTAAATATATTATCGCATTTCCGAATGCATACATTTATATTCTCGGCAATTCAGACTAATTGTATTTATCTGAATTTCATGTGAAATTCAAAATATTATTTCTTATCACTCTTTATATTGACCTAATTAAGCGTAATGTGTTGAATCTCATTTCTCTTACTATTTTTGTATTAAAATATATCTCCATGTATAGTTTCGCGACGTAAAATATTATGAGATATTTGAACATGATCCGTTTAAAATAATACATCAAATTATTATCATCGTGTAACAACATGGATGATGAATCTGCGCCATTACTGTCGTTACAAAACGACGTATTCGATACCCAAGAAATAAAACCAATAAAAGGCAGCGGTGATGGTGATGTGGTATGAATCGATTCGCACGATGCCGAATATATTTATCGTTTTCTATATGAACGTGTGTTATTTTCAGGTAATATCGGGATATCGCAAATCGAATATCCGCACAACGTTCGCCTATATGGGAGTAGCGCTTACAGCCGGTCTTTTGTATCTGTGGTTTCATTGGCAACCTCGATGGCGACTACTCGCCACTCACACAAAATGTAATCTCGCCACCGCAACTAAATTGCTCATCTTGGTAAATATACGGGCAACGTTGTAATACCGCATAATGTATATATATATTTTATCGTTATAATTTTTTTCAGGAAACATTCCTCACTAAATTTAAGTCTTATCACATAAAAGATGTAAACATAAAACACATAAACAGGTAAGGAATAATTTATTTTAAGTTTATTATTAGCGAGAACCGAAAGGTAATCAAAATTTAGTTGATTTACTCGAGTTGTTCACAATACACTGTCGCTGTAACGGTCTGACCGGGTTCGAACAATTCGTAGTGTATAATTCCTGAAAAATCCCACCGCACACAAACAAGGACCTTCTTGATTGTTAGTGATGGTCGAGGGGTCGGAACAAGTACTTTTGTTTTTATGTATATCACCCACTTCTCATCTCCAGTTACATTTCGCCGCAAAAACGGATTGGCTTCATACCAAGACGAGAGAGACGCGCAGATTGTACGCCGTTGATCGAGCGCCATCTCTGTATAATTCATGAGGAACCCAAACTCCTCGCCTATACAATTTTCCTATGCGATGAAGACGATCTTGAACTGTAGATCATGGACAGCTAATCTTCAATGATAATTCCTCAATTGTTTGACGAGGATCTGTATCCACCGTCGCCTTCAGGATATCATCATATAATTTTTGGGGTCGTACTTTTCGTGCGACACAAACTAACTGTGAATGAGCTCATCGAAGATATTTTGATTACTTTTCGGTCCTCCTAATTAACTAATGTGATTATTTAATGTTATTCTTTATTATCGACAGTGAAACACCGACGTCTTATGAAAACGATGGTTATAACACGGACGATAGTGTCGAACGGACTGAAACCAACTCGTATACTATATATCTCGAAGATGGATCGTGCAAAAGTATGCCGCATATACGTATTTAATATCATAAAAATAAATACGCTCTGTTTATTAATCGATTGTTTGTTTTAGACGTTACGAGTTATAGATATTTTCGCAGTAAAAAAATTGTATTCGTCTGGGACGAGGGCAACAAATGCTTTTTGCGAATGGTCGGCATGGAAAAATCGGCGAGCTGTTCCAAATTCCATTCGATGCCCGGGTATTCGACAGCTCAGCAATCGAGAATGTATGACTCGTATTACGATATGATATGGCTGCGGCCAAAATAAATGACTCAGTCGGTATCGTATTTTGCGATTAAAAAAACATAATTATAGCTGTTATTTTCACGATGGTTACGGTCATTTAAACCCGGGCGACTATTAATCGTGATTTACACGGCACGCTATTTAAATTTCTCTATCTCTATAGAATTTATACATATTTACGTGAATTATTTTCCATTACAATTACGATGGTAAAAAAATAATAAAACGGTATAATAAATTAAAGACATTGGGGCCCTTGTCATTTAGGGGCCCCTGGGGTCCTCGGTATTAGAGGCCCCTCAGGCCCCTCAGAATGTGTCTCTTACAGAACGACGTGGATTGTGACTTCATATAAAACAAGCCCGTCTATATCTTTGGGACAAATGAATATTTCCAGAATCTTCTTTAGGATGCGAGCTTTATGGTTGTAATAATTTTGAAATATTAGTATCTCGCTATTTACTTCATTTGCCTGGGATTTAAACAAAGTGTCCCTTAGCCGGGCCAGGTACATGGCCAGGGGTATTCATGTCTCTGAGAATTCCATCAACGAATTTTAACAATAGCAATTTCTAAAGACTTGTCGAAATTACTTAAAATGAGAGATATGCTAAATTATACATATTATACATAACGATTATTAAACGTACACGTGTTTGGGCTTAAGACCTATGGAAGAACCACTACACAATAACCTTTTTTTTTAAAATTGGTTCCAATAATGTAATCTTTTCGATCAGCTCTCAAATTTTTATTAGATATAATAGTTAATTCAATTTATTCAAGAAGATCCGGGGAAAGATATTCTGAAAAATGCACTAACAAGACTGTAAAATATCTGTGTTTATGGTCTCAAGATATATTTTTTATTATGGTGTAGAAAAACTGTTTTTTGTTGACGTTGCCTTCGTTCTTACTGAGCACACCGAGAACAGCATTAATTGGCAATGTAATCCTGGTGCAGGTTGATCCACTAGTCTTACGGAGGGGTGGGATCGTCTTTGGACCGGCAGACTAACATTGCCGGCTATGGCATTGTTTCCATCCGTACGAGCCTCCTCGTTGCCACTAGGCTTAGGACCTGAAGGATAGGGCGAGATTGTAGGGAGTGGTAATGTGGTGGGAAACGGCCTGAGGAACTATACCGGCATTTGTCTTTGGATGGCTAGGGAGCCAGGTCAACCTAGCCAGGGATATTCGTGCCTCTATACCAATTACTGATGAGAGAGACATAGAATGACTCTGACATACACACCAAAGACACGCCATTCGGGATCAGACTCGAGCAATGAGCTGAAGAAAGCTGACCTGTAAAGTCGGGAGCAACACCCCATTCACTTCGCATATGCACTGGCTGGTCTCTTTAGCTTCACATCGCGGAATGAGGAATCGACTCCCTCTGCGCTATCATTATACCCAGCACGGCAAGGGCCCGAGGGTAGCAAACCAAATCGATTTCCCAATACAATACGATCTCCAAGAAACGCACTGGTCCAATCAAACCATGCTTCCCTTGGAGAGTCATAGCTACTCTCGCCGTTTTCTTCACGTTGATATTCAGAGCACTGAGTAGAAATCACATTCCGTCAACACCCAGAGGGCCATCACAATGCTTTGTTTTAATTAGACAATCTCCCTTTGTCCGTGCTAATGAGAGAGCCACTAAGAAATGTTTTTTACGGGGTCATCAAAGGACCGGAGCGGCGAGCGTGGTGGCTTTCGGCAATCCCAGGGAGTATCCTTTTGTGGCCATACTGCGGCAAGCTTCTTTGTCTGCTGTCCCGTTCGGATATCGATGTCGAGTTTCTCCAACCATGCTTTGGCCTGTTTCTCGGCTTTATGTATGGCGAGGATGCCTCTGTTTACAATGTGGAACATGGTCTGTTTCTGTGCTCCTTAGTTGCATTTCCGCTCAGTTGTCATCCATATTTTTCGCCATGTTATTATCGGGTTCTGGGCTAGCGCTAAGACCTATGATTTAAATCTGATCGAGAACTCGTGTGCAAATTTTAAAGAAATACAAAGGAACAAACGATAAGCTGCGTCATAATTTTTGGCCGTACACGCATTGTACACATATTGTATAAATATTACACATTTAAATTTTATAGACGTGGCGCTTACGGCGAAAACGAAATCCAAGTTCCGATCCAGAGCATACTGATGTTGCTCGTGCTCGAATTCTTCAATCCATTCTACATGTTTCAAGTGTTCACCATTATTGTTTGGGTCACGGATAAATATTATTATTACAGCGGCGCCATTGTTCTCATGAGCATATTCGGAATCTCCACGACCGTCATACAAACGCGCAAGGTATGGACATAAAAAATCGCCGAGAAATAACAATGTGTTGATTTGTTTTTGTCGTTTTTAGAATCAAGCCAATTTAAAAAGTACCGTCCAATCCGTCGGCGACGTCCAAGTATGTCGAGATAGAGCCACCGGCGTCGTAGAAGATATCTGCAGTGCCGATTTGGTCCCCGGCGATATTATTCTCATTCCGTCGTCGGGTTGTACGATGCACGTCGATGCGGTACTGCTCGACGGCTCGTGCATCGTCAACGAAAGTATGCTGACAGGTAAATATCCGTTGGTTCGATACAACATTCATACACGATACATTGGTTAGTTGTTCCCGAATCATTTCGAAGATTGTATATGCGTTCATATTGTTTTAAGAAGACATAAATTGACTGCATAAATTCATTACGTTCGACTGGGGCTTCGAGTGAGACGAATGCCACTTCCGTTGATATCAATGGACATGCCTAATTTCCCGAGCTTTGTTGCAGCGGTCGGAATACACGGCGGCGTCCAGCAGCCTGTTCATATTGTAAGTTAGGGGTCGGATGTGCGACCTCATCGTATACAGCCACGATTTGGCTCTTATTATATAAAACCATTCAAAATATACGCAGGGAAATAAATATCGATTTCTTTACAATTAATATTACTATTTCAATACAAATCATTTTATCACGCATATGATCATATATAAAATTTTATATGTTTGAACAAAAAAATTCTTTTTACTTTATTTCATCAGGTGAGTCAGTCCCCGTAACAAAGACAGCATTGCCCAATCAAAACAGACCTTACGATATAAAAGAAGATTCTAATCACACGTTATATTGTGGGACAAAGGTCATACAGACCAGATATTATAAAAACGAACCAGTCAGGTAAGTGTTTTGCAATGTTTATGCAATTTTTTCTATTGCATAGATTATTAGAAAATGAGAGCTGCTCGTAAATACATGGGAATTGAATGAAAAGAAATGCTGAACATATTTATAATTAGTTTAGGATGTAAAGAGCAATCAATCGTTGCAAATTGTTTTATAAATATTTTATTTTTCAGAGCCGTCGTTTTGCGTACGGGATTCTTGACGACCAAAGGCCAATTGGTTCGTTCGATCATGTATCCGTTGCCTGCCGATTTTAAATTTGATCGTGATTCATATAAATTTATCATTATCCTTGTCGTCATCTCACTTTTAGGACTAATTTACACCGTGCTTTTGAAGGTAAATCGAATTTATTTATTGAAATACTATCATCATCGTCATAGCCTCATCCAACACCATCCTCCATCCCCATTGATCTGCAAAAACACACTCCAACCACCTTAGACTTGGTCAGTTTTCAGTTTACCCTGACAAAAGATGTGTCTGTTACGTCGAACAGGAACTCTGCAAAAAGACTTGAGCAGAAATGCTTTTGTAGTCCAAAATGGCATCTGTTTCTCGGCTTGGTTCTTCTTCGAAGTTCTATACTGGTTTCATTTGTATCTGTGATTAGAGAGCCGATAAATATGTCCTGGATGTATTCAAAGATATGCTCATTGATTCAATGGTTCTAGGATTTGTCTTTTGCTAGGGGCATGTTCTTCTTCGTGAGCTGGCAATCTCATGTCTGAGGATCGTAATCATTTTTGATCCATATACTCTTAATTATGACTACCACGATCCTCTGCATTTTGCCAGTGTGGTCTTCACTTGGTTGCTCCAGCGGAAGAGCACCCTGGCTTTTCTCCTGCGTTCTTGCACGTTACCGAGCGAGACGAGCTTCTCCAAGCTATCGTTTCTTCTAACAAGATGTCCAAAGTAGTGAAGAATCCTTTTGGGACATGTAGTAGAAAGTCGGTCATCTTTATAGTTCCACATTTCTTTTAGAACAGACACATTTGTGCGTTTAGTGGTCCATGGTCCATGGAATGTTTTTTCGACTTTTTAGATATTTCCTCTTTTTTCAAATGATTGAAAGCTTTGACATCTCATTTTAAGCCATCCCAATTCAAATTCCTATTTCTGGCTCAGAAAGTATAGATCTGAGTCAGAGAAATTCTATGAGCCTCTACAGATTCAGAGGATTAACGAATCCACCTTGACAGTTTTCAGGGGTTTTTCTCATAATATACTCTCTGTATAAGTTAAATTGGTATAGTCAAAGGTATTTATTTAATTTTTATTTTTTAGAGCGGTAGAAATTTCACACCAGGCGATATCATAATAAAATCGCTAGACATAATCACAATCGTAATACCTCCAGCACTTCCGGCGGCAATGACAGTCGGACGTTTATACGCCATATCCCGACTTAAAAGATCCGGAGTATTTTGTATCAATCCGCGTGTAATTAACGTCTGCGGCAGTATTTCCTGTGTCTGTTTCGATAAGGTATATATCACAAATCGCATTAATTTATTTATTATGATGTATTTGATAATATTGTTTTAATTCAGACGGGTACACTGACGGAAGACGGTCTCGACATGTGGGGAATTGTTCCGGCGAGAGTAACGCGCGGCAACAACGTGATAAAAGATAATTTGATTCAAAGAAGAAAGTCTCCTACACCGTCTAAGAAATCTAACGGCGATAATCAAGACTGCGAAATGATCGAAGCGTCAAATTTTATAAACGACGATGAATTTTATAGAAATATTTCTGATAACGAACTAGACGAGGGCGTAACGATTCAGTTTGGAGCGCCGATACGAGATCCGAGCACTATGAACGATCAAGATTTATTGAAAATCGGCATGAACGTCTGTCACAGTCTTACGATTTTAGACAATGAAGTGACCGGCGATCCGTTGGATGTAAAAGTTAGTAATTATTCAATAATCGTTAAATTATAACAATATCGATATCATTATATGTTTATTTGTAGATGTTTGAATCGACCGGTTGGATTTTGGAAGAACCGAAAGTTCCGGATAATACTAAATTCGATTTGCTGATACCTACTGTCGTCAGGTCGCCCGTCAGCGAGGAAAATGCAATGGTATGTTTGATTTTTTTGTTTGTATTGAAATATTTGGTAATGAAAATGTTTAATATTTTAGTCAAGTCACGAATGGGGAATCGTCCAACAGTACCAATTCAATTCGTCTCTTCAACGGTGTAGCGTTATTAGTAAAGCCGTGGATTCGTCGGAGTATATGGCTTTTTGCAAAGGATCGCCAGAAATGATAGCCGCACTCTCGAGACCGGAGACAGGTAATGCATTTCATACAATGAACAAGATTAGATCGCTGGCTTGTATCTGTCACTCATGGAAGCTAACTTTTCCTCTGTGCATTGGCAACATATCGAGTTTCTTCACTGTTCATTTTTTTGTTTGAAGTTTAGAGTAAGAAAGAATCCTCGATATATTTGGTTGAGTCTAACGACAAGAGAAGTATGGCTCTACGAAGAACACGCCAAACTCACTGCTTGGGGGCCCTGACTTGGTGGACCAGGGGAAGGAAGGGCCCTGCAAGGTCGGGAGCGACCCCACCCCGCGCCCTGCTTGTACTTGCCATAGGAGGCATATGTTTGTCAGAATGGAGCGAGGAGTCGATTCCCTTCCCGCTCTTCTCACACCCAGCACCGCAAGGCTTGCGATAGACTGGAATTGTGCGGGTTTGCCACATCCGCGCACTCCATCCCCCACTCTAAAGACCGGGAAGTTCCCGCGTTGCAAAGCTGTCTACAGCCGTTCCGCGAGCTAAAGCCGAGCCTAAGCTAAGACAGCGGTTTCAAGCATCCTATCAGACTATTGCATTTGCCCCTTTCATCTGCGGAGTTCGACTGGGAATCATTTCCTCCTTTAAGGCAACGGGTGACAACAGGGAATTCCGTCGCCAAGGAGGAGCCCATGGCGCACCACCTGTCGGCGGGGACTCTTGCCAAGGGCCTCCTAAGTTTCAGAGAATGGAGAAACCGTAGTGGACCTGCCTGGCATGTTGACTTGCGGGGGCAGCCTGGAGCGCGATCTGCTCTAGGGGACGTCCCTACTGGCACCCGTCCTCCTACTCACATCCAGCACCACGGGGAGGTCATGGAGGCCACACTGCTGGATGGGTCTAAGGATAGAAATGTTTGTTCGCTACATGCAAATTTCCCCTAAAGCACATAAGTTGTGCGCCTGGGGCCTCATCAATTGGGGGGGCCACTAACACCAGCTATGGCACGTTTTTCTGTTGGCTACCCTAACCTCATATTTCGAAGCATATGCACTGACTGTTAGACCATAGTATATAACCCCCTTGTACTGTGCTAGTTGCACTTATGGGCGCCACCTCACTGCCATCGAGCTCGTTCGCGTGTGCTTTTTCTTCCCCCAAATGTGATGATAGGTGCTCTCGGAAACTCTCCGGTAATCAGAGCTATTACTCTGCTCAACCACTTGGCCGAATATGTAGATATATTCGATGTCAAATATAGCCATTTTGTTGATATTTTATAATTCTTTTCTTCTCTTTATTGTAGTATATGTTGTTTTTTTTTCATGTTATTATTATGTTTTTATGAGTGATTGGCGACCTGGGTTATTCTGTAATGCCAATGAAAAATAAATAAAAAAAGTCACTGAGCATTTGTTTTAAACCTTTTCGTAGTCATTTAAGTAGCCATGGCTACCAATATCTATTGTACCAATAAGTAATTATGTAATTTTAATACAAAATTTATTCTTTTAGTTCCACATAATATTAAATCTTCGTTACGGCATTATACACAACAAGGATATCGAGTATTAGCTCTGGGTTGTCGTCGTCTTCCTCTAGAAAATTTTCTTCACATCCAAAAATTAACCAGGGAGCAAGTAGAGACCGATTTGACATTCTTAGGACTCGTCGTTATGGAAAATAGATTAAAGCCGGAATCCACCCCGGTTATTAACGAACTTCTACAAGCAAACATCAAAGTCGTAATGATCACAGGTAACGGAGATTCGGATATTATCGCCGATAATCGTTTATTTTATTAAAATAATGAATATTTTTATTAATCTAGGAGATAATTTGGATACGGCCGTATCCGTCGCTGCCGAATGCGGTTTGCTTTTGAAAGGAGAAAAATTAATTCTATGCGAAACGGTGCCGGCTCTAAATAAACTGTCGCCTCCCGATTTATACTATACATCGTCCATGATCAATATCGAAGGGGTACGAGAATAATAATTCATTTGTTTTCGTTTGTTTAAATCGATTTTAATTGTTATTCATTTGTTGCAGTTGAAAAAATCCAAAACAAACACGACGAACGTTCCATCTGTCGCACGAATCTCAACAAAAGATATCGCTAATTTAGACAATTTGGAAGCTGCGTTATCTATTCCGTCAACGTCTACGTCCTCGTCGTCAATCAATACGATAGAAAATGGAATCGCCAATAAAGATTATAAGATAGCTATGACGGGAGCGACGTGGGGGGCCCTCAGAGAACATTATCCAGAGTTGATTCCCAAGTTGATAACGCGCGGCGCCGTATTTGCTAGAATGTCCTCGGAACAAAAACAACAATTGGTTCAAGAGCTGCAAGCGTTGGGATATTACGTTGGTCAGTCATATTATTTTTTTATTTTTTTAAGTGGCCTAACCCTGAGGCGGGTCTTTACCACCTGGAGGACACTACGTTATCTCCAGCAGAGACACTTCCATCTCAATCCTGATGTCAGGATTGTGATGGATGTCCTCCAGGTGATGATGATGATGATGATTTCGTATGGCTTTTACTTTGCCATTTTTCGCGTGCCTGTCATTGTTGGGGTTTCCTCCTATGTTTCGGAGCACGCCGAGAACAACATTAGTTGGCTAGGTAATCCTGGTGCAGGTTAACACACTGGCCTTTGGGCCGGCGGGCCAACATTTCACTCCTTAGCGATAGTCTAAAAGCGATAGTCTTCCGCCGGGTGCGGCATTGCTTCCATCCAAATGAGTTTCCTCGTTGCTGCTACGGCCTGGGAACTGGAGGACGGGGTGACTTTGTTAGGATAGGTAATGTGATGGAGGACGGCTTAAGGAACTATCCCGGCATTTGCCTTTGGATGGCTAGGGAGCTAGTCATATCTCTACACCAATTACTGGTGACAGAGATACTAAGATGTGTTTTAACATACCTCGACGTGGTTATTCCAAAACATGCGTTTCTACAGATCTTTACGTGATTAATTCTAAGCATGTTTTAAGTCCTAAGCATTTTGAAAGATAGCGGGATGTCATGATATACAAAATCTTCTACCTTGTTGGTATCGGATTTTACCCCCTCGACTGTATCCAGGCAAGTAGGAGGGGGTTTGTCTCTGTATTCGTTTGTTCTCTTCTCTGAGGCGTTATCTGCTTATAACAAGTCACGAGTAACAAGTACGAGCGACCACACACACACCTATATAGATATACACAGGCATACATATGCACATCTGCCCAAAACGAGTCTTAAGTAGCCGGTCGCAAGTGATTATTAGTCCTGTCGCGCAATAGCAATCTCCAGTCCTCCAGGTTATCTTGGCTCTTCTAATATGGGTCAGATCACCAGCCATAAGCCCGAAAGTCTAGGGCTAATTCGTATTTAATTCACGGTCTGATCGGGTGCTACAGGCGCCTCCCGTAGCACACACATCACCGAATTGGCCTAGATAGCGGCTCCTCATAGTGCTGTAGAATCTACGAAACCATGATTGTGCCCAGTTACCATCGCAACACTCGACTCTATTTTATTTAATGATATTATTTTAATTTATATCGTCGTTAGTTATTGTATTATTTTTTATGTTTTCAGCCATGTGCGGAGACGGTGCCAACGATTGTGGAGCGTTGAAAACGGCTCATGTCGGAATATCAGTCTCGGGACAGGAGAGCAGTGTCGCATCACCGTTCACGTCAAGGGAGGGTCACGTCGGTTGTGTCCCGCTCGTCGTAAAAGAAGGCCGCGCCGCTCTCATCACCTCGTTCGGCATGTTCAAATTCATGGTGTGCTATTCGCTCATGGAGTTCTTCAGCGTGGCCATGCTGTACTACTCGGACATCAACCTGACCGATTTTCAATTTTTATACATCGACATTATTCTCATCCTCAACTTTGCATTTTCGTTCGGAAAAACACACGCGTTTCCCGGAAAATTGGGTAAAAAGCGTCCGGGCACGTCTCTGCTCGGATTTATACCGCTGTTTTCGGTCGCATCGCAGGTCATTCTATCGGCGTTCATGCAAATATCGAGTTTTCTCATTCTGACGTCGTTCGATTGGTACGTGCCTCACGTGCCCCAGGGAGATTTAGATTATTACAGTCACGAAAATTATAGCATTTTCGCCGTTACCATGTTCCATTATATTACCATAGCTGTTGCGTTTTCGCACGGAAAACCATATAGAAAATTAATTTTAACCAATTGGGTACTTATGTTAAGTCTTACGATAACAACGGTTCTGTGCGTTTATGTAGCTCTTTATCCGGCCGTATGGCTCCAAAATCTACTTGAATTAAGACTACCGCCGGACTTCACGTTCAGATACATAATATTGATATTGGGTGCTATTCATTTCGTTATTAGTATGACGTCGGAAAAGATCGTAGTGCAATATTTGATGCAGGAAAAGGAATTTTTACCGAAGCGACTTAGAGAAAACTTCCCAAAGAGTAATTCGTATCATAGTATCGAGAAGGAGTTGATCGGTAATGCGGATTGGCCGCCGGTGACTGCGGGCCAGACCCACGACGCGATTAATAATACGAACGAGGCCAAAGTTAATGGTAATTTGAATAAAAACGCTTGCAACGGAAACTATCATAAAGATGCGGTTGCGCTTGGAATGGATGTACCTGAAAGTATTGTAGATAATAAGAAGAATAGTATTACAAATAGCCATCAACAGTCATAATTAATTATTTTTTCCGACAAATATATCTGCATGTATTAGATTATCCAGAAAGAAATCCATGTTTTACAAAATATTATAATATACAATTAGTGAATGTTCTAAGGATCTAAATGGTGATAATCTGAAGTTCCTACATCCGGCGAATACGGGAGATACGAAAGTACTCCCCAATAAAGTTCAATGTGTCTAATTATCGATAATACACCTCTGCAGATATGGTTTCGCCTGGTTTTAATAATCTATAATGAATAACTCCGCTCATATTCCATTAAATGCATAAAAGAACCTTCCGAAGTGTTAACCCTTAGCGGTCTGAGGTTTTTTTAAAAAGTGTTGCCACAGGTCCAAGCAAAAAAATAATTAAACGGAGTATAATAAATAAAAACATCTAGGCCCTTTCCATTTGGGGGCCTCTGGGGCCCCTGGTATTTAGGGTCCCTCAGGCCTCTAAGCATTAAAGCGTCTCTCATGAAACGACGCGGATTGCGACTCCAAAAACAAGGTTGGCTACTAGTTGATCAGCCGTATCCACTCCATCCATATTTATTTTAGTTGTTAATCACTGTTGGCTTATAAACAACTTCATTTTGGCTCAAAATATTTGAGGCTTGTCGGGTTTTCCGGGGTCTTCTTTTCTCTTTTTCACTTAACAGTTTATTTCATTTTTTTTATATCTTTGGACAAACCGTTTTTGTTTACTGTTCCTTTTTTACAGTTCCTCTTTAAAAGTTCCTCTGCAAACAAACGGAGAATATATGGTAACACGTGTTTGTGATTGCGGTTGAGCATAATCATGATTTTGTAGATTATACGGAACTACGAGGAGCCCAGGCCGCTTTAAGTGCTGATTCCGTGACGGATGTGCTACCGGAAGTGTCTGTAGCATCCGATCAGACAGTAAAGTAAATATGACTCGGCCCTAACCATGTTCAATTATTATTGTTACAATCCACGCGACAGCTGGGCTTCCGGACTGGTGACCTGACCTGTATTCGAAGAGCCTTGATAACCTGAAGGACAACCAGCACAATCCTGGCCTCAGGGTTGAGTTGGATGGACGACGTTGTCTACTGACGTTGTCGTTGGAATGGGTGTTTGTTTCTTGGAAACACATTGCTCACTTTATCGTAAAAACTATCAATTTTTCGTCTCTGGTTACAATTCGTCTAGCAAACATAGATCTGTATACTACTTTCTTCCGTTAATCTTTGTTATGCTCGGCCAGTTTGATGAGGATCCGATTCAATTACAGATTTCAGCATGCCGTCATTGAACTTTGAGGAACTTCTTGAATTAGAGGAGTCCTGTTAACCCTATTGGCTGGTTTAAATTATCGTAACCAAAATTGTCATCTGTTTTCTGGTCGGAACTAATCCATAAACCTCGTTGACGGTTGTCGCGCCCCTGGCAGGGTTTAAGCACTGCTCTGATCATAAAAACCAACCAGCATTTATTAACCCTGAGGCGGGTCTTTGCCACCTGGAGGACACCTCCATCTCAACCATCCAGTCGCCAGCCATAAGCCCGGGAGCCGAGCTGTCACGTGTGGATTGTAACAATAATACTCAGACTAGGTTAGGACCAATTCGTATTTAATTTACAGTCTGATCGGGTGCTACGGGAACCTCCAGTAGGACACACGTCACTGAATTGGCCTGGATAGCGGCCTGGCTCCTCATAGCTCCGTAGAATCTACGAAATCATAAGAGCATACAGTGATGAATATATTCTTTGTTGCTTTTGATATTAAAACTTAACTAAAATTATTTGAAAACATGGATTTCTTTCCGGATAACCTATCATATTAAATTGAAATGCTTCAGTATTATGCATTTAATCATTTTTCCGACTCGCGTAATTCATGTGATTTTAGTTACTAGTACGATAAAAAAATATATCATAAAATCAACTGAGAAAAGCTCGATTGTCCGAGTTGAGCTTTGTTTTTTATAATCGAGTCTGACGAGTGGTCAATTTTTTCATAGCGTTTTACAGAAATTGATATAAAAGAGTTAGTTGTTAAGATGTGTCCTCTTCCATTTACTATCGTAAATCTGAAATGATATTTATATGATAGATTTAAACGTTAACCAGTTGTGTACAGTGTGATTGAATATGAATAGAAAAATATTTTTATATAGTACGTAAATTCATTCTCATGTCTTCCAATAATGTGTAACACGTGCGGGACCTAGTACATGAATTTAAAAATATATAGTTTTTTGTATTTTTTTACACGTTGTGTATGGATTATTGAATTTTTCATGTTATATTTATTAAATTAACTTAGCGTCCTTTTTATTAAGTATTTTATAATTATCAGTCGTGTTAAACGATCGATTCCGGTGATTCAATGAAGCATTACGGATCGTTGATTTTGACGAAACTTTTTTATTGTATACATTCCATCGGGACATCAACGCTGGTTATAATATTGTTGTATTGTAACTTGACTAAAAATAATGTGGCGTGTTTAAAAAAAATTGAAAATAAACAAAAAAAAATGGCCACGGTTTGAAAAATGACTGAAAATTAATTTAGTTTATTTGATAATTTTTATAATGGCTAACTTATTAAAAATAAGCGAAATAAAAATTTGTTTTATTTATTTATTTTTTATTTATTGAGACATATCTCTGGTACGAGATGATGATGAAGATCCCGGAGACGTATCTCCGGTACGAGAGAAATCTCGGAGATGTGACTGCCATGACGGCGCGAGCCAATCTGATACAATGGCTCCAAAACGGGACATATTTATACTCGGTCCTGAGTCAATGGACGATGATGTCACTGACTTTAGCTGGAACTGCTTCCGCCAGAAATGTGTTCTGTGGCACACTTTACGTAAGAAGGATAGGGGCGCACTCGAGAATATCGAGAGCCCAGAAATGATACGGACGGACTATAACAATTGCTTCTCCAACCAAAAAATGGCCTGGTGTTATTGGTGCGAAATCTTGGGGGTCGCCGCTGAGGGGCGAGATGGGTTGCGAATTAAGAAAAGCCTCTATCTGATTAAATACTGTAGACATATATCCTCGATCCTTAATATTTGTTAAGGAAATTATTTGAGAGTGGTTTTCCTTGTATGTCTTCCAATAGCCGTCAATTGTTTCTATTCTTTTTAAAAAGACGCCTCTGTTGTTTTTGCTGTTGTTGCTTTGTTGTTGTGACCGCCACAACACTCTGCAGACCTGGCCAACCACTGACCACGACCGGTCCAACACTCTGCAGACCTGGCCAACCACTGACCACCGCCGGTCCAACACGCTGCAGATCTGGCCAACCACTGACCACGATAGCCGCATCACTCTGCAGACCTGGCCAACCACTGACCACGACCGGCCCAACACGCTGCAGATCTGGCCAACCACTGACCACGATAGCCGCAACACTCTGCAGACCTGGCCAACCACTGACCACCGCGGGTCCAACACTCTGCAGACCTGGCCAACCACTGACCACGACTGGCCCAACACTGCAGACCTGGCCAACGATAAGTTGCCAATAAGATGGAAGGAGGTTATATTTAACAGCGGTGCATACATAATAGATTAATATAATTTTGTATTATATTTTTGTACATACAACCCATCAAAATAAAAAAAGACGTGATAAATTTTTACAATTTATTTTGATCATGAATACATGCAAATATATTTCGTACACTTATGTCACAATAAAATACATGTAAGTTGTTACAGTTAGTATAAATATACATATACATTGAACATCGATCGAAAATCATCAAATCCATCCGTTCAATCGTTATCAACAAGTAATGCGTAGAAACGACAGAAAGAAAAAAGAAACACTAATAATATAACGAGGTGAGAGATGTGTTTGTGAAGAAAAATCAGTCGAATACAACGATATAGTATAAAGCGAGGACAGTCTGAGGTCGCGTACATTCGACTTTCGTACAATAATTTAGAATAAACGTCTTCCAAAAACAACAAAAAACGGTCAGTATATTTAATATTAAATATTTGAATTAAAAATATTGCTCGTAAAATTCAACATCTTATTCATTTATTATTTTAGAATCGTACAAGTAAAATATTTAATTAATTAATACGATTTGAGCGCGGGGGGGGTTGTGTGCGAATAACAATCGATCCATCGGACGCCATTGCGTGGCTATAAAAGAACAATCTGTGCAAAATATCAATAATTAATATTATACAAACACGGTGAGTTTAATCTAAATCAATAAGTAATTTCATTAATGGCACATGGTTTTGTTGTTAATCGTAAATACAAAACGGTGGGGTATACAATAATGAATGATTGTTAAAAAATGTATAAAAATTATCTTACTCCCTGTTTAAAAGTACACAGTAGATTCTTAGGATATATTTAGAAATAAATATGAGAAATTTTAGCATTGAGACAATGTAATTAATCGTTTTTGAGGGTTTTTGCGATATATTTACGCCTCAAACGGGGATACACTCGTCAAACCTGTTTTTGTGCGGTGATAAAAAAATAATCAATGGTGTTTGAGGAAGTATTATAATATTTTTGACGAATCCTGACATTATTTACTATAGATTTAGAAATTAAAATTCCATAACCCTCTCTGAATGTAGCTAGGATTTAAAAAGAATGATAAACAAAAGCTTGAAAGCCCACCTCTGAAAAAAGGTTGGCCATCACTGATATACTGCAATGTGTAATCGGCTGACAGAATTATCACACAACTGGGTAATAATTTAAAAAAATACAGAAAACCCCTCCTATACCGCTATATAATTTTCTATAACGAGTATGCCAGTACCTCCTATAGCACTATCACATATTTTATTAATTTATTAAATAAAATTAAAAAGCCCTCCTCTCAAATTTTGTATTTCTATAACAAATTCGACAGTCCCTCAGCGTACTACAGCGCAAATTTTCAAGGTCAAATTACATATTTTATTAATATGTAATTTGCGCGGGAATTAAAGGTCAAAGCCCTTTGATTGACAATAAAGCGCAATCCCGATTTCTTCGTTATAGGAGAGCTATTTTTATTTCATATGCGGACAAAAACAAGTTTGAGACTGTATTAAAAAAAATAATAAATAAAAGGTTCACAATCACTGATATAATGCAATATATATGTTCATTAAACCCTGCTATAACGCTTCGTTCGTCAGTCCCTCCTATAGCGCTCTAAAATTTTCATATTTTATCGATTATTATTATACTAATGGGAAAAAGATCTATGTATGGATGTGGCTTTTATAACGTGATCTCATCGTTATGGGAGGGACTCGTTATTATTGCGTTTTTTTTCGCACAAAAACAGGTTTGACATGTATACGAATGCATGGTCGTATTTGGCCTCAAGTAATTGAGCTGGCAACACTGCGACTCCCTCTCAAATACATATATTAATCAGACGAAGCAATTAATAAACACTTCAATGCCAAAATTAATATAATTTTGACGGGTCAATTAAATCAAGACGAATCTCCTCGCATGCTCCCTACAAAAGCGGTCCACATTATTATTATGATCTATATATATATATTATTGTAATTGACACAAAAATACTGAAAACCTATTACAGCTGAATATAATACATATATATTTATTTTATCGCTGTCATACAAACACTACACCGATTAATTATACACAGATTATCAGGAATATATACGATAGAGATACAAAATTTCAGTTTCTTAGTAGTATTAATAATAATAATAATGATAATATAAAAACGGAAACAAATCGTCAAGTTTATACAAAAATGGCTACTATTGAAAAATACGATTGAGCAAACACTATAAAAAAATATTACTATAATAATATATATATATATTTATTTATTATCTAACGTCGTCTATGGACTGCGTAGTACCGACGCGTCGGACGCGGTGATCACCGTCGGAAAAACAAAAAAACATATGGCGTTGATTCGATCTGCTGCCGGAATCGTATATATACACGGTGCGGTGATCGACGCGTTGATTTATTGCCGCTAAACCTACGCCGAAAATAATTAATATGCGGTAGCCGTCGTTGAAACGTACAAAAATCTTAGTTCAACTATGTAAAACGTAAGTAACTATGTGTATATTTTGATAGAGGCCCCCGATCGTTGGGGCCTCAACGGGGCCCCGGAGATTTTACTCATTATTCAAAGAATTTAGTATTGTTACACCGTTTAATGAGCTCAACCAAATACTCCAAGAGCAGACGGGCTTCGTAAGAGGAAGAGGAATCGTCATACGTCAATACGTCATTGTTTGTGGAAGGTGCTAAAAGAATTTGAACCTTATCGGTAGCCTGTATAAAAATAGCACTGCAGTAGTCAAAATCATCGAGCCGAGTTCGTCGTGTTCAGTGTTTAAGGGCGTAAAACAGGGTTGTGTAATATCTCCAGACCTATTTAATCCCTTTAAAACTGGGAAGGCGGATTATAAATAGCGGGTAAACAAATTTTTAAGATATGGGAAGATCGATAATACTAAAATAAAGCAGATGATAGTCGATAGAAGCAATCAGCTATCCAGATCCGTTAATCCTCCGGATCTGGAGAGGGTTGAAGCTCATTGCTCACGAGTAACGGAAACTGTGAACGAAGGCGAATAGGACTGGCCAAAAAGACAAAAAAACGTTTAGTCCCGAGTCGGCGTGGAAACCTGTACCATAAACCAGAACATTATTATTAAGGTGGCTTCTAACCCTGAGAAGAGTCTTTGCCACCTGGAGGACATTACGTGATCTCCAACAGAGGCACGTCCGTCTTAAACCTGATATAAGAACTGTGACAGTCGTCCTCCAGGTTATCTTGGCTCTTCGAATATGGGTCAGGTCAATAATAATCACCCTGGCTCCTCATAGCTCCGTAGAAACCATGATTGTGCTTAACCACCATCGCCACCACATCCAATACCGAGATGCGACAACACTCGACTCGAGCACGGAAAAAAGAATTGAAGCCTTTGAAATGTGGTTCTGAGGACGTTTGCTGAGAATACCACGGACTTCTACCCGAAAGAAATGGGATGACCGAGTTTCTGCTACATGTCTCAAAAGGATTCTTCGACACGTTAGACATCTTGCTAGAAGAAACGATAGCCTGGAGAAGCTCGTCGCTCTTAGAAACGTACAAGGATGCAGAGGAAGACGGCCACGGGCTCCACCGTAGTAACTGCGATTCGAGATGCGGAATGCAGAAAATCCTGTGGAGCGAAAATCAAGATCATCAAGTCACGATCTTTAGATATGAGGATGCCGACTCAAGAATAACGAGGAAAATAAAAATTGAAGCATCGGTGAGGTTGATATATGAACAGAGTTTATCGGAGGTGGAGGAACTGAAATCAGTGTAGAAATGGTACGGAGAGGGCTCCGGAAAGATGGTCTTATGGCAAGAATACTGCCGAAAAAACCACTTCTCCTGAAACAAATGCACTTCCAAAGAACAAACCAAAGAGGACTGGAGGAAAGTTATCTTCTCGGATGAAAGTATCAGGTCAACGGTGAAGCATCCAGCAGGGATGCATTTCTTACTATGGAGTTGAAGATTCAGTACTCGTCGATGGAACCGTCAATGCAGAAGTTTATAAAAGGATCATAAATGAGTACCTCGTTCCGTCCATAGAATCGACTGCATTTTACGGGACAATTCTGCATCGTCCTGATCGATAACTCATGGCACATTACAAAAACAAAAGTCAACAGAGAGAAGCCTTCCGAATCAACGAAGTCAACGACAAAGGTCGGGTTTGAAGAGATAACGGCAGAAACAATAAGAACTTAATTTTTATCCTAAAGATTTACTCGAGTTCATTTCAACGACGCGGCCACCGCACATACGATACAATAAATACTTTTACATAATTCGTTGCGACACGGTTTGATCGTCGTGTGTTTACGGAAAACAAAAAAATTACTGGCACAATTGACAACCGCAAATAGATTCGATGTAGAAAAACAATCGAGAAAGCATTGTAACGTTATTTTACACATTGATTAGTTTCAAATGACATTTATCGCTATAATTAACTATTTATTAATAATTAACACAGATATAAAAATGATTATTATCAGTATATCATACAAATATATGTCGCGCGGTCTCGGCCGACGAGGGCGTAAACATCCGACCTTGCGCGAGATCAAATACGTACACATTATATAAAAATTATCAATATCTATGATTACACTTAACGTATACTATAAAAAATATAAGGAAGGTATTTTCATTTTTTCTTCTTCGATGAGAGACAATGTTGAATCGAAAGCTCAAACAAAAAAATAAATAAAATTGTGACACTGATTTGTGAAATCGTCGAGGAATGATTTAAATACGAGAGAACAAGCTGCCCGAACACATCGATCGGCGTCGCGCGATTATCAGCATTAAAAATACGTCTAGAAATAAAAGAGCGTAATCGCAACGTGAACAAAAAAAAAAAAAACAGAAATATAATCCTATTAAATAAATTTGGTTGACTAATCACAAGATTTTAGTAATTAATATTTAACTAAATAATTTCATAATCCTTAACAACTAATCATTTACATCATATCGTTATTAACTATTTAAAAAAAAAAAAACACATAGGTTCATTAAATAAATATTCTGGGATATTGCCAAATATTTTTAGTCCGAGTTTGAAAATATATATATATCACAAATTCGGATACGGATGCGTATTATATAGATGCACAGAACAAAAAAAACAAAAATATTCATATATACATATCAATAATAAAACAAACAAATATAAAACATTCAAAATATTTTTGTATCACATACAAAATATTGCAAATATAAAATCTTTCTATACATATACATATATTTATGTAAAACAATCACGGATTAATAAAATGATACTGTTATTGTTTGTGATGTACGTCCGATTCCCTTTAAATCAACTCATAATTGCATCTCAACATTTGATCGGCCGGAAACCTAATTATATGCTTTAATAGCTAGTACACCGTAGGCCGATAGCATATTTATATGCTTTTCGAGAAGTCACTATTGAGCATCTATTTTTTTGCATCTTTGAGTTATAGAGACTTTAATCTCTATAAATCAAGATGAAACAGCTCGGATTTGATATAAGGGGGACCAGGAATTCCGCCATTATTTTTAGATGGTCTAGTTCGAGTTAGTCTGTATCCATTCACGGTGGAAGAAACATCTTCGCGAGATACATGTTATGCTGTTTTATTTTTGATGAAGGACTATACTTTGATCAAAGCTACGGAATCCATGAACAACATTTATAGAGAATTATTCAAAGCGGGTAAGGGTAGTCTGAAGGACCTTCCGTGGTCCTTCCGACCTAGAAGTGGACGATTTTGATAAAGAGAAATTAAAATCTCCGGTTTCCTACCGTTTTTTGTCCCAGCTTGTTACAAATGACGAGAAATGGATGGTTTTTAACCATAGCTGTTGAATAAATCAATAGGTTTTAAAAAATTAAACACCCATTCCGACCCCGATACCAGGATTAATCTTACGCAAGGTTCTTTTGTGCATATAGTAAAGTATTAGAGGGATCGTTCACTTAGAATTATTGAAAGTGATTGAAACAATAACGTCTGGAGCATAGCAGAAGTACTATGACCAAGAATGACCTGTGAAAAATCCAAGAGCCGAACTGGGATGTTTTATTACATCTGTCGTATTCACCAGATCTTGCTCCATCCGACTACAATTTTTTTCTAGATATATTGAGCAATCCTTTAGAAGAAAAAATCCAAAATGTGAACGACGTCATCTTAAACAATATTTTAATTCAAAACGACATAGTTTTTACCAAAAGGTCGTTGAAAATTTACAAAATAGGTGTAAAAAAACCCTATTACAATGAGGGAAGATAAAATTTGGAAGTAATCATGTTGGCGGAAAAAATCGGAAGACAAACATAGCGTTTTACAATCGTATCAAAAGAGAATCGGGCGTTTTCGCATTAGCTATTAATTAGCAACGAGTTGATTTAAAAATAATGAAACAAACGCATACAAATCTATCACAGTAGCAAACTAGAGCAACAATCGGCCATTCGTCAAACAGTCTAATAATATATCAAACGGAATCGACGGCGATATCGTTCGACATACATCGTCCATCATCACATCGACATTCATCACAGACATTCGTAAAATAAAAAGAAACGACGCCACCGCCGTCTGTTTAATATATATATATATATTGATATATATATTATTTACTAAATGAATTTCTACACTTTAATACTGATTCAGAACCAAACAATTTTTTGATGACTTAAGGAACGTTAATAATTATTTTTTTTTTTACAAAATTTATGCACTGTTTTGTATTACCTCGATCGTGTGAGATAGACGAGAGTGCGTAGCGATTCAAAATGAAACTCAGTCTCATAAACATTTTATTTTTATACAACAATCATCGGATAAAACAACGGAAACGATTGAATTAGTCAATACTGAATTGGATCGTCATGTCGGTGTACAATAAAACCGACGTCGTCAAGAAAGAGCCCAAACAACGTTGTATTTAAACGGAAACGATGGGATTATACGCACGACGACTGAGATTATTTTCATTGTCCACAATATTACTATAGTATAGATAATATAAATACTTATAAATAAAAATTTTATACACGTACAAAATAATCCTCATGCGTTGTGCATTCGAAAACGATCCGATGCCCGTATTTGTCACGGTTGTTTCGTAGGGGAAAAAAAAATATTCGACTCTTATAAAATATATGAAAAATTCAATTCGGCCCGAGTCGACGGATTCAAACTTCGGTGGGCGTCGATCCGAAGACGGGAGGATGTTCGTAGGCTGCCAGTGCTTCGTAGAGAGCGCGGATATCGCCCGGACGCCGCCAAGCTCCGGCCCTTCGTCCGTGATGCAGCTTCGCCGATGAATAAATGTCGCGAGACTGCCGCCGCAAAGCTCCGCTCAGCGTGCACAGTGCGACCGCTCGAGCTCCGCCCAATCTGCAATCGATACACGTTAAAATAACATTATAGTAATAGATTGGTCCATATATTCTGTCAGTGCATCCGACTCAGAATGCACTGACGCCTAGAATGCGCCTAGAATCAAGGTCGCATTTTCGAAACATGATATCAAAAACAATCAGTTTAAAACAGTATACAGTCAACCCTCCTATAGCATTTTTTTGTATAGCGTTTGCGGCGGTTTTTTGTATAGCGTTCATTTTACAACGCAATATTTTCGAGGTAAATTAAAATTTTCATAAATATATTTAAAATGTTCATAATTTTTTTCTTCCTTTAATTATTATTTGTTTTTGATAAATTTTTATTTTATATTAATATGTATCCTAAAATAAAACATATTTCCGTAAAGGTTTTCATAGAAACGAGTCCCTGCCACCTGAAGGGCATTACGCCATCGCTGCCGGTCCTGGGCCTCCTCCATCCATCGTCCAAGCCCCAATAGAGACGCGTCCGCCTCACTCCTGTCTCTCCACCGAAGTCTTGGCCTCCCAACGGGGCGGGTTCCCCCAAGACCTGGAGTTCATGATAGTATGGAGAAGCTATCACTGCCCATTCGGCAACATGCCCTGCCAACGGTAGGCGTTGTGCAAAAATGTATGAGGACAATGGTATATCCCCATACATGGCCATGACCTCGGCATAAAAATGGATCAAATGTTTGATTTGCTTCAAATCGCAAAGAAAATTAAAAAAAAACCTAACCCCAAATTTTGCATGGGTTCCTAATTTTCTAAAGCGTTTTTTTTCTATAGCGTGTTATAGAAGGGTTGACTGTACTATCGAATCCAGTGAATAATGAGTGGCATGGGACTGAGGATCATGAGACCAAGACAAAATACATGCCCATATGCCAAGGACGAATCCTTGAACCCCTGAGAGTCATGTAGCACAGCTTCGAGGCCAGGAATTCACATTTCTCAGCTCAATTATTACAAAAAATAATGAAACCAATTTGAGAATACAGCAAACCCCCCTATAACGTTTGTGGCATTTTTTTCCTATAACGTCGATCCCTTCTATAATGTACATTTTTAAAAAGGCTATTAGAATTTTCATAAAAATATTTTATAATATTATAAAATTAACTGATCTTCCCTGCCCACAAGTTGCGGGAAGATTACGTCAGCCAAAATACAGAAGGATATCGCACGAGTCAAGTTATTTACGCTGGTAAACACGTAAAAATGTCCAAAAAAAAAGAAAAATGAAAATAATGAAAAACCTTAACCCCCTATAACGTCCCCCCCCCCTTATAGTGTGGAACCTATCTTGACGAACCATGCTTGCAAATTGATGCTACTTTGGATTTCAACACCATCTACGGTTGAGATTCATCCCAAGGAAGGCTAAAGTCGGGCTCTACATGACCCTCATCAGGTCCGCCCTGACATACAGGTCTAAATGTTGGGCTCTGACAAACGAAGATGAGTGACAACTGGTTATCCTGGAGAGGAGGATTGCATATCCGAAGTAACGAGAAGCTACAAGGATATACTATTCATAGATGTCATCAGAATGACCAGACTCCAGTGGGACGGTGACGTGTCATGGATGCGGGACAGCCAGTCACTGAAAAGGAAGACCCTGTTCCTGAAGGGAAGGAAAGGAAGACCAAGCCAAGTATAGGTGAATTATCTAATGAGATCGGTGTATCCTAATCTGCTAATGATCAGGATTCAAGATAATAAGACAAGGTGTTTGGGTCCCGCACGATTTGTCCAACCGTAACAAGACAAAGAGCAATACCACCCGTTTCTTCGAGTTTTAATTACTGGAGATGAAAATAGATTTCATTAAAAAAAGTCTAATAAACATTGCCATTTATTATCTGCAATTGTGAAAACAAATAATAAAAACAATATTCGCTTCTGTTGTCACAGATGTGATGTTTTTTCTCGCTTACATCCGGAACGATTTGCCGAGTGCGAGTGACACTTGCTTCAAGAGCTCAAGCGGCACGGGGCACTCGCACGAGCAAGAAAAAAATACATTTTAAAAAAAATGTCGATGCCTGAGAGACCCCCTTCGGACGACACAGTTATTATCGAGCCGCCGATATTGCTGAGCGGATAGGTTAATAAAAGAATGCCTAAAATGTTGCTTTTCACCTATTGTCACTGACACAATATATGAGCCAACCTGAAATTAAAAAAAAAGCATAAATCATAAGCACTTACTTATCGACGACGACAACTGGACTGTTTTTCGCTTCGTCCTGGCATTTCGACAAATATTCCGGCAAGCCGAAAACTCCTTTGTAAGCTTTCAACCGCTGATCGATGACATAATCGAGCACCTTCGACTCCATTTCGTACTCTTCGTCTTCGGAATCGTCGTCCGTATCCGAATTTTCATCATAATCGAGATCGGCCAACCATTTGGGGCATTCGATCAGCTTCACCTTCAGTTCGTAATCGTCTTGCAGGGAGTTGATCGATAGATGCGTAGTCGTGATCACGCAATCCATTCCGATATCCTCGGAACCTTCCCGCAACTGCCCCATGTGTTTCAATGGGAACATGACAAACTTCGGTTGAAAACTTGGCGCTTCGGCGGGATTAACCGGAGATTTTCTTCCTTGCGAATCGTCATTTTTAGAATTCGTCGACATCCTAGCGCCGAAATCGAATTTGAATCTAGTCGGCGATTTTAAAATTGGGCTACTGAGTTTTAAACTCTTCAACGATAATTTAGAGGGGCTTTTTTGCGGCTTCTTGGAAATATCCTCGTTGGGAGTGTATGGATCACCGTTGGCCAGAGGTTTCTTCGGACTCAGCTTGTTTTCGGCGGCGTCGCTGTTCAGCATCGTTTCAATGCGCAATTCCGATTTATCAAAGTAGTAACCGTCAGACTTTGCCTCGTTATTTAATTTCTTAAGTTCGTCTATCTCCTCGGCGCATTCAAGACTAGGCGCTTCTTCCGATTTCGGAATCAGTCTTTCTTCATCCTGTTTGTCGGTTGAAGATTGTCTCCTATAGAATTCAATATCCGGCTTATCATCGGAATTGACACAGTCGTCGTTATCTAAAGCTTTTTTGACTAAAAGATTTTCGGGTTCGACGATGCAAGATGAAACGGGGCTGACCCGCTGAGATCCCCTCGACAATTTCGACGACAATCCTTTATTGGAATTTAGAGAGGATGGACTTTGCATCGGCGAATCCTGACTGCTATCGTCGTCTCTTTGGATATTTTTCTTATTCGTAAGATCGCACAAAGCTAAGCGTTTAGCGACGTGCTTCTCCTCGGAAACGAAACGAATACAATAATTGTACGTAGTTATTTCCGGATTCTTTTCCGTCGGCCAAAACTGATGGCATTCCTGTAACACAATCGATTAAATCAATACGATACATATTTAAATAATCAATATACGCATAGACACTTACGCTATCTTCGGTATAATCGGTGAGCATGACTAAAATCTGGCACGAATGATCCCACAACAGTCTATATAAATCAGTGATGGTATTTGAGAGAGGATGTTGAGTTACGACGTATTCTCTGAGCGAGCGGTGTCCTTGTAACCACGTAGCGTTAATGTAATCGGTGCCTGGTATAAAAATAATATTAAATAAATATTTCCGAATACATATATATGAAATTAAGCTCGTCGTTATACCTTCGACTCCGGGTCGGGGAATCAAATGAACTCTACCGCTCTCGATGGGAAGTACGGCACCTCTTCGGTTCTTATTGAGGTTCACTTGCTTGCAAGCACTCACGATATGGAATTTACTCGGTTCAAACGACGTCACCAACTGAAAACAAAATTCAACATCGTTAATATTAAGTCGTCTCAATATAAGTATTTATTAAATCAAGGGCAGTACTTTGAATTGATGCTCGAGGAGATTTTTCGGCTTCTTATTTCCGAAATCTTTTTTCTGACACGAAAACTGATGAGCTCCTGCAAAACAATCCGAAGAAATATTCCCCAATCCGCCGGGACGACCCGATCCGCTCAGCAATTCATAATTATCGTCGTGTTTATTTCTGTAAAAATATATATCGAAACCATTAAATAAATTCTATGAAAATATTCTAATGGAAATACGAGATATGATTAAAGAAATATGCGGGATTTCGCACATATTGGATGCCAACTTTATTATCGGCTATTGAAATGATTTGGTGTGCTCGGTGTTGTGATGTAAGTTAACCGTGAACGAGCTAAGTTAGTACTCGGGTAGGTTAATCCTCCGACAAAAACTATGTATTCAGGGGATTCTCTATGACACTGACTAGGGGGTATGTAAGTGGGGGCTCGTCCGGGATCAGAAGGTCCTTAAGTGCGGCACGTGTTGTCACCACGTAGCATGACCTCGAAATAACACCGCCTGAGAAGAGGATGCAGGGCTTCGACGAAGAGAACGTCAGGAAGATTCCATGTGGCAGTTCACCAGAGACGACGACTGAAAAGGTGGATCGCGGAATTTAAAGTGGTGGCTAATCTGGCGAGATGGACCGGCAGCGAGAAATACCTGTACGCGAGGTAGTAGAAAGTATTAAGTTCAAAGGCAGCTTGTCAAGGGCACGGCACATCTTTTCTTGGGGACGCAGCGCATCGAGAGTAATTGGGATGCGCTGAAGAATTGTCTTCGGAAGAAGTTCGCGTGTAAAACGAACAAAGCGACCCTCCACCAAAAACTAGCGGCCATGAAGAAGACAAAAGAAGAGTCCTTCATGGGCTATTTTTATAAGATGGTGGACATAGCCAGAGAGGTGGGCCCCGATGACATACACATCAACGGGATTCCTGGGCCGAAGATGGCGAAGGACGTGCTATACAGCGCCACTTCGCTGGAAAGCTTGGAAAGGGGCAGACTCCAGAAAGTGACATCATCCGCTTCCCGAGAAGAAGCCAGTTACGCAGAAACCGAGTGGTGATCGTGGTAACGATTGTCAGAAAACAAACCTGGCTTTGAACGAGATTGAGCTGCAGGTTGCAGAGGTGCCATTGCCATTAGTTGAAGAGGAGCCGATACCATTAATTGAAGAGGAACCATTGCCATTAGCTGAAAAGGAGCCGTTGCCATCAGAAGTAGGAGTTTTATTGTGTGACAATGAAGCTGATGTGGCAACCGAGCCATTGCCATCAGTTGAAGAGGAGCCGATACCATTAACTGAAGAGGAACCATTGCCATCAGCTGAAAAGGAGCCATTGCCATCAGAAGGAGGAATTTTATTGTGTGACGATGAAGCTGATGCGGCAACCGAGCCATTGCCATCAGTTGAAGAGGAGCCGATACCATTAATTGAAGGAGCAATTTTATTGTGTGACAATAAAACTCAGGTGACAACAAGTCGATCTACTTTTAATTTAGAAGATAAAGATTTATTGGTATTGAGAGATGAAGAACGGAAGTATGACATCGCTGTAGAAAGTAAGATTGGAATGAGTGTTGCGAGTAAAGGTTATCATATTAAACAAATTAGTGCAATTAAGATCTTTGCAACTATTAAAGAAATTTTAGAAAAATTTGGATTATTCCTGTGGTGCTGAGTACAGCGAAGAGCAGAGAAAAATCACTTCGGCTAGCCAAATACAACCTCGGCCTGGCCCGTACCTCATCCGAGGACGGATGATTTATCAGGAGAGGCTGTGTAGGATAGCTTAATTTTAAGTATCAGTGTTGCCAAGGTGAAGTATGCTAGGAGTTGGCCAGAGAGGGATGAATGGATACCGTATAATGATTTACTTTTACTGGTAATACTCAGTGTACGTTGTTCTGAGGTTTGGGTAGGTTGTGCGTCATGCCTTCCGCCCTTAATAAACAACTTGTATAAGACTAACGTGGTTTTAATATCCACTCCCGCGCCCTTCCGATTCTAACCGTAGGCATATGTATACGACGTATCTTACAGAGAATTCCGCATATTTTTTTATGTATCTCGTAAATGTGAAAAATATACCTGAAGACTTTTCCTTTATCTTGATTATTGGATATTTGACATGGAGAATAATTACTCTGTTTTTCACGGAAATTAGCATTATTCAAATTGTTCGTGTCCGAACTAATGCTACTCGTTATAGTATTAGTATTATCGCTGTTGAGCTGCGCCCCCGAATTTCTATCGACGGCTTTGCTGTTATTGCTGGTTATGACGTTGGAATTGTTTTCGTTGGACGACACCTCTACCTCGTCGTTGGACACCGACGAAGCTTTGGACTCTTCGCTGACTTTGGCGCAGATGCCGTTGAGTTTTTCGTAGCTAGTCGAGTTGTCCGACTTGGCCAAATTGATGGAGTTAACCGATACGGAATCGACGTTTTTGTCGGTGATTGAGTCTTTAGCGTTAATTAGATTCTTATTATATATGGTCCCGTCTTCAAAATCGATAATTTTTTGGTCATCTTTGATATCGTCTATAATTAGTTCGGGGCTAATGTCGTTTAAATCGTTTTTATCCGAGTTGTGATTGGTAGCGTTCTTGTCGAATTCGACTTGAGCGTCTCCGTTCATCGCGGCCACGGCGTCCACATTTAAATTAATCGCATCGATGTGATTGCCATCGCCGTTTATATCTAGATTGTTGATCAATTTGTCGTCTTGATTGTTTTTTAATTTCGCTTCTTGAAGAGCTATGCTCACGATATCGTTGCGGCACTCGTCCAACGTTTTATCGTTGTATTGGGCATCGTCTACGTTATTCCACATGGCAAAATCGCACTCTTCGCTGTTGATTCTCTTCATTTTACCGTTGTAATAAGGAGCGTTGCTATCGAACAGGGATTCGTTACATTTTTCTTTTAACGGAGCTCCGTATAAGCCGCATTTGCTGTGCAACATGTAATCGTGCACGTATCCTTTGGGGAATGGTTCAAGAAGTTTCTTTAAATATATTTTGGCATTTTCGACGGGTACTTCCGTGTCTCCGGATTGGATTGCCTCGAGGAGTGCGTCGTGTATAAACACGTATTGTTCTTCGGTCTGCACGAGGAAGTTCCGCTGCGAACGAACATGGCACAAGAATCCGAATACGTTGAGAGATCCGGTTAAACGAAGATGATTCAGCATTGCATCGAGAACGATGTAAGTTCCCGTTCGCCCCACACCGGCGCTGTAAAATAGAAAATAAATTATACGACACGTACGATCGCAGTATAAACCAAAATATTAATAAAACTCACCTGCAATGTACGAGAACGGCTCCGGCTTGCGGAGAAGCGGCCTTTCGTGCCGCTTCTCGGAAGCGTAATACGGCTAACGGATGCTCCGGTGTTCCGTGATCGGGCCACACAGTATAATGATATTGCAAAACGGCACGAGTCATACCCAACTACAAAAAGAATTAATAATATAATTATAACGAACATCAATTGTGAAAATTATAATATGTTATCCGGAATGAAATCCATGTTTTCATATACACGGAAAATAATAAGTCAGAGGGCTGACTGACTGACTATAACAGTTCCTCTTAACCCTTTAACTACGAAATGCCACTACAGTTAACCCCCCACTAACACCAAAATCGGGGCCGTGTAAGTTGGGATAGTGTTATTGGGGGTAAAGCCTGGCACGTGTCGAATACACAGACGCTAGCCAAGGTTTGACTGTATGCACCGCACACACGCCGCCTTAAGGCCTCCGAGAGTGCGAAAACAATCAACGAGATTTATGGACACAAGTGCTGACTAAAAATAGACGTTAATTTTAGTTTGGACGATTTAAATCGGGTGGTAGGGGATTACAGGACACCCCTAAATCAGGTAGACCCTCAAAACTCGATGACAACATGCTTAAATCTCTAACTGAATCAAAACTATAGAAGAATTATCTTTAACGTTGACAACACTATAACGTCCAGATAGGTTCCACGTTATAGAGGGGTAATTTTATTTATTGATGTGAAGGAGATCAGTGCCTCAAACATTTTAATTTTTCTTTTTTACATTTTTACTTGTTTACCAGCACAAATGACTTGACTCGCGCGATGAGCGATATCCTTTCGTATTTTGGCTGATGTAATCTTCCCGCAACTTGCGAGCAGGAAAGATCAACGTGACATTTTATTAGTTAATTTTATAAAATATTTTTATGAAAATTCTATGTACGTCATAGGAAACGTTATAGGAAAAAACTGCCGCAAACGTTATAAGGGGGTTTACTGTAACAACGAAAGGATGTGTGGAGATTTTCGTCTATGAGACAAAGATCTCGACCTTGTTTTCAGCGAATTATAACCGGAGACGAGAAATGGATAGTTTAGAATAAAGTAAATTCCATTCGTTCTAACGCCAAAGCTAGGATTAATACTTCGGAAGGTTCTGTTATGCATTTGGTGGAATATGAGTGAAGTTATTCACTATGGATTATTAAAACCAGGTGAAATCATAACTGCAGAGGTGTATTATCGACAGTTAGACACATTGAATCGGAAGCTGAAGGATAAACAAATCATCGATCAAAAATTAAGTGAGAAGTACTTCCGCATCCCCCGCGTTTATCAGACATAGGACCCTCAGATTATTACCTACTTAGATCATTAGAACATTCACTGGGTAATAATAATCATATAGGTTCATATTTTGCATCAAGCTTTAATAATAAGGGAATCGAAAATGGATTTCTTTCAGGATAACCTACTATTTAGGTTAATAATACCTTTGTGTTATTAATTTGGAATGTTCTGACTGTATAAGTAGCCATGACATCTTCTTTCAGCATCGTAACTTGAATTACGCCGTACGTTTCAGTACCCTCCTTTGGCCAATACATATCACATTTTCTCTAAAAAAATATAAACAAATATATAGATATATTAATAAAATATATAAGTAAAACGACGTACTCTTCCTCTTTCGACGAGATTTGTAATCATAACAACCACGACGACTTTATGATCCCAAACCATTCTCCAAAACGATGATAGAGTGCCGGGCGTCGGTCCTTGCGTTCCGATATACCTTCGTCTGTCCAACAACCACGACGAATTCACTCTATACGATTCACCGTCTAAAATATTTACATTGCATTAACAAAACGATAAATAATTGAATAAAGAAAATTGATTAGAATTACCGATTTGAACGAATAAATTGTCAAGATCGTCTAAAGTCTCTTCGGGCGCTTCTTTAGGAACCTTATTAGCTTCGTTGAGCTTTTCTAATTCTTTGGCTTTCTGCAACTCCCTTTCAGAATCTACTATTCCGGAAAATTCGATGTTTAAGAATGCGCCCTCGATTTTCGGCGCATTCGTCGACGGACTGTCGTTGTTTGTTACGACGACGGATGAATTTTTGCTGTGGCCCCTGCTGGTGCTCTTCTTGTCGATGACAATGTCCTTCGTATCGGCCGAGGTCGATCTTTTTTTGCTCTTCGTTTCTTTGACGCTCTTCTCGCTCTTGCCGTCGTCCTGTTTGTCTTCCTTTCTGTCTAAATTGATAGACAATCTACAGGTGCTCGCGAGTATTTCGGAACCGGGCGATAATATCTTTTTATCGTCCCTCTTCTCCAGATCTAACGAAAGTTTACTTTTGATCATGTTGGTATTGTCCTGCATATTGGTGAAGGGATTCTTCGTATCGAGATTTGCATCGGTTCCGTCGTACGCCAACGGTTTGGGACATACTTGAACGTGCGGACGTTGCGATTCGTCGACGGTGATCCACAGTTCGGACGGCGGTTCCGCTTGCGATTTAGCGGCCGCTTCGCTTCTTCGTTTTTGAACGGCTTTCCGTTTGTTGTTTTGTTCTATGATATATTTAGATAATTCGGGATCGATTTCGGCGACTATTCCGTCGATGAAATTCGCATTGACGTAATCGCAGTGAGACGGCGTATCCGTCGGTTGAGGATTCGGCTTGGACGTGCAAGACTTGCGGTGTTCACGGCCGGGTTCGCACAGGCACGACGAAGACGGCAGGAGACACACGCGAGAATGATCGTCTGAAATGTGAACGCATATAATTAGCATCGTACGAATATCGCAACGCGGAAATAATTTCGGAATGATAGGACGTACACGCTGTGATGTTGAGATAACGATTTTTATGACGGTTATCGGGATGCTGGCTGTGGTGAGACGTGTGACCGAGCATCGTCGATTTCGACTGAATCAATTCGTATTCTTTGCTGTAATTTACAATTGATATATTTAAATAAAATGTATCGTATATTAAAATAAAAATGATATTTTTACCTGAAGCCGATGTCTCCGTCGGCGTGCAATGCTGTTGTATGTGCGAAAAATTTCTCGGCTGCTACCGGAGGATGTAACACGTCCCACAACTGTTCTGCGAAATTCTCAACTCCGTTCGCATTGTCGACGGTGCCCCAAAATACAACGGTGTGAGCGGGGCTGGTTACTAGAATAAAAATATCAACGTAAGTTATTGACTGAAGATGTCTATAGATCATGTCATAAATAATTTCTTCGTCATAGAATTCGGTGGGTTTAGAGAAAATTTGTGACAGCCCGATTGATTGACTTGCTGTTCAAAAATTAAGGATTTTCCGTTAAAAATGTTCAGTAAGGAACAGAAAAGGTGGTAGTCTGTCGGGGCAAAATTCGGGAAGTGAGGAGGATGTAGTAAAACGGACCATCCAGGCTCAAGAATTCTTTTTAGTCACCATTGCATTAATAGATAACACCTCGACAATCCCACTATACATACAATCAACCTTTCCGTGAATGCTTGCTTCCGGATCAGGTAGGGGTGGTATCTTTATCAAAGTATGTCTTTTGCGGATGATATTGTCATAAGAAAGGCTCCGAGTTGATTGGAGTAGATTTTGCTCCAATATCACCTATAGTAGATCAACATCAAAGTCGGAAAGGCAACCGGCTTCTCTTTGTCTTTTAATGTCATGTCTCGAGAACCGCCTAATCGATTATTAGTCCTTTACCATGTAGTGGTCACACTTTGAGAATCTCTGGATTAAGATTTCTCAAGAAAAATAATACAATGTAGCATTTTGTTTTAAAATAATAATACCTGTGCTCCATTATCGGTAATTTAGGCAACACCGTCAATTACTTGAGATGTTAGCTAATGGAATTTCCACGGAATGAATAGACTACGACCGACTACCTGGACCAGCTGCGGAATGTTAGCTGCTTTGTTTGAACCGGCCGAGGGACACCAGCTCCTTTGTTTGATTCCCCAACAAAAATAAGCAAATGGCGGTATAAAAATTTTAAGTGTTTCCTAGAAACTCATGAAATTAAGGATGATCGAATAAGAAGAGGGACCATTTTGTGGTATAAATAGGGCTCTCCGAGCCCCGAGAAAGCAGAGAGGAGACGGGCTTTAACTGGGTAGAACCAAGCTATCACGAGCCTTGTGGACGTGCAAGCCCTGACTGGAGCCCAGGATCGTCGCTGATACTATTCTTCTACTTCACGTGCCTTGTCCGTTTTTGGAGGTAGGTGATCTAATTGTCTCTATCTTTTCTCCAAATATGTGTCAATTTTTTGGAACTTGAACAATTTTGGAGATCCCAAGAAATTTATTTATCAGATACATCACACACTTGTACCAGCGCTTTTTATCCGATCTTAGAAGCGCTTCTGGAACAGAATTATAAGTGTGGCAATCCCTTCTTATACAATTAAATCAGTACAGGGATATTTACAATAGTCACTTAAAAATAAATCCCGAAAAACTCTAGCAATTTTCTTCTCAAAACCTTGGAATACCTGCATTAAAGCCATCCTATGACTTTAATAATTATCACAGGCACAACAGCCCTATTGTAGAGCCTTCGCCTCATCCAACGCCCTTCTCCGTTTTATCCGGTCTGCCGCCACGTTTCTCCATCTTCCGGTAAGTTTCAATGATGCAGGGTCCCTCTGTACACTGTCCATATCTAGCGAAGGGTCCACCTCCTTGTGGTGCTAGATGCGAGTACACGGTAGGAGTCGTCGGGGATTCCCTAGAGCAGACTGGCTCCGGAAAGCACCAGCAAGACGACATGCCAGGCAAGTGATTGCGGCTTGTGCTCTGGAAAGACCCCTTCGACGAGGATAGCAACGGAGGCCCACATAGGAATTTCCTTAACTTTGGTGTGCGGAAGCGGCAACTCTGCACAATTCTGCTCAATCGCAAGCCTTGCGGTGCTGGGCGTGTAGATAGCGGGAAGGGAACCGATCCCTCATTTCTTGACATGAAGCCAAAGCACATTGTATATGAGGATCGGGTGTGGGATCACTTCCGATCTTGTGGGATCCTCCTTTCCCTTAGCTCACCAAGTCGGCCCCCACAGTTTAGTGTGTCCTAAGGTAGAGCCCCTCTCACTGCACACTATCCGATCACCTCAGTCTTGGTCTTCTTTTTCTCGAGGGGCAGGGAGGCTTGTTAAGCATAAGCTTTTTCGGCGGCTGATTGTCCCTCATCCTTGACACGTGATTGGCCCACCATATATGACCGGTATATCCTTGTATAGTTGGTACATCTCCTTGTTGCTTCGGATACGCCATTCCCTATCGTCGAGCATGGCTCTCCACTCCAGGATATCCAGTTGTCGCTCATCTTGCTATGTCAGAGCCTAACATTCAGATCCGTATGTAAGGACGGGCCTCACGAGGGTAGATACAGTCAGCTTCAGCCTTTGTCGCTTAAAATTAGTATAGAGTACAGTCAACCCTCCTATAACGCTCTCCCTGCTATGACGCGGTTTTCTATAACAAGTTCGACAGTCCCCCCCCCCCCCCTATACCCATCCCTTCTAGAACGTAAATTTTTAAGGCCAAATCACATATTTCGTAAATGTGTAGAACTTGAAGCCGTACTCTTAGAAATCTCAAGGGTTCAAGGAGCTGCACCGATTTATTTATTCATTTTATTATCAAAAGTCAAACAGAATCCTTATCTATTTAATATAAGCAAAAACTTGCAGTTCCGTTGACTCGATGATAGCGAGTGGCCACAAGAAATACATTAAAATACCACACATGAAAAATTATTTATATATATATATGTATAATTAATTAAAACTGTGGATATCATTTTGTGGTTGATTTGAAAGTCAATTGAACGAGTTTCCGATACATATTTTTGTATTATACAGACCATTCTTCTTGACGCTGTTGTGTTGCAGTTCACTCTTTCCGAGCAAGCCGCTCTCGCCACATCCATCATTGCCGCCGATAACGCCTTCTTCCAAAAATAGATACGACATCGGAAAGCATTTCTTGAATACGGTTCTAACAAAAAATGAAAAATATAACGCATCAAGCAATTAATTATAAATTATTAAATTATATATTTCTTACGTGCAGCCCCATCGATATAACGCAAAGAACGATAGGACAATCGTGACTATGATTATGAGAATCATGAAAATGTACGCTAATATGGATCCGGCCGCCGATTCCGTCACAACTTCCGATCCTAATCCGGCTCCTTGCCCCACGACAACGCCGACGAGCGGAGCCGCGAGACAGTCAAGCGTCATGACAATCTATCGAGCAGAAAAAAATATTATTAGAAACGCAATAAATTGAATCGATCGTTACAATCGAAGCGCATACCGAATAAGGTTCCGTTTCCGATCCGTTTATAAGCAATCCTTTTTCTACGATCGATTCCGTCGATGCGTACATCGTCACCTCGTACGTCGTCATGTTATTCTCGATGTCCAAAATCTAGAACATCGTTTAAATGTTATTTACGAACGATTCAAAAATAAATAGAACATCGCTGTATGAACTGACCAGACTCGTGGCAATCTCCATGTGATTGGGTAATGTGGAATAATTAAAATATTCTATCCTCGGACTTCTGCCCCTCGTATCGGATTTTAAATTGACGGTGTACCGATCGATCTTGTTGGAGAATTGCTTCGGTTTTATCCATTGCAAATATAGAGACCCCGGCGGCTGATCGCACGTTAAATTTTGCAATAGAGGCATCGACGGCTGCGATACGTCCGTCGAAGCAGCGACGTACATCGACGGCGCACTCAAACCCTCGGGAATGGAATCGTCCGTGTTATTTGCGTAAAACGCGCGTACCCATATACGATAATAAGTGTAGGGTTCTAAAAATGAATACAATATGTTAGAATAATATTATTTATCGGTATTATAAAGTATTCGGCTTACTCAGATTCCCCAGGACAAATGTGACGCCCTTCAATCCGTCTTTGCCGTTGTTATGCGTGAGTTTGATGCTCTTGACTTGTGATTGGTCAGGCGGAGTGTCGATCGAGTTGCCTTTCCAAGGATTGTCACGGTCGCCGCGGCCGCCTTCTTCATAAGACAGCAGGTAATTGAGTTGGGGACGTTTCGGTTTGTCGACGGGTTTCTTGTCGTCCAGCATCATGTGGCTGCTTTTAAAATCGGGAGAATTTTCCGACTCGACAAACGCGTCGGGATTGTCTGTCGTCGTAGCCGCGTCTCGTCTTCGCTTCCGGCGATGGTACAACCTCTCCGTAGACGTCCAGGGGGGTTCGTCGTCGAACTGCATCGACTTTGATGTGTAACTGTCGTCGACGGCCGTATACTCGCTCGCCGAGTCTCGATACGTGGAGCTGGCGCGGACCGGGGCCTGGGCGTGTGATTGAGCAACGGATTCAGCCCAAGACAGATGAATTTCCGTCGACGTGATCCGTTTTATCGAGAGATTGAGAGGAGCTAGTGGAACTGCAACGAAAATAATAATTAGAAAATACGGCCCCGCCCTAAAAATAAACATATTTTAATATAAAAACGTCAGATTTGCGATTCTACGCGTCGTATTCCGTTATCACGACAATTTTATTCATATTTCCAATAATAATTTATTATAAATAATGAAGTGACGCTCATAAATTGATGCGTATATATTCGGTCATCTTTTAACGATAAAATAATCACTATATATTTATGAGCAATTTTCAAAATCATCTCCACGATTGACACAAATAAATTTTTCGATTGAAATTGCATATTTTTTGGTTGTATATTTGTCGCTTGTTGAGATTAACGGATCAAGATAATTTACTTATGTTGTCTTATGATAATGCCAAATTTTGGTTTCGGTCAAGACAATGTTGCGTTTCGAGAAACATAATAAATAAAAACAAATGTAATGAGATCATTTTGTGTTCAGATGCGATCGGAGATTACAATGATGCATTTCCTGAATGTGTCGGCCACATTTCCTGCTGTCGCGATACAGATAACGGATTACAATTAGAATGAGTCGTCGGCTAATGTCACGGGGGCCCCCGAGAGCTGTCAGAGGCGAGGGGGGAGGGGTTAACGTACCGCGGGCCAGCAGGCCGGGCAGCCCCGCGGCCGCCAGCAGCGCGAGGCGCAGCCACATGTCGGCGCCGCCGCCCCGCCGCCGGCTGTCAATAAACACAGCCGCCCGACATGCCAGGGTTGCCAGTCACACAGGGGTTCACACTGCTGCCAACGTTACCACGCCCTAATTAAATTCTACTCCCGATTTTTTACAAATCACGAAAAATATACCTAATATACCGGATTCAACACCGCTATATATCGCTAAGATATTTAATTAAGCATAAAAAATCGACAACACTAAACATTATTATAAAAATAATAATCGCGAAAATTTACATAGAGCCTTTATTATGGTAATAATCGAATCATTATTAAAAAATAATTTATCGTGCACATCTGATGTCTATTAAATATATTTCGTGGCTTCAAAAACCCGGTATAATTAATGCTGCATACATATGCATGAGCTCTCGACCATATTTGATTCACAATTACATTATATGCATATATATTTGATAAACGAAGGTTAAATTTAAATATTATGCAATGTCAGTCCGGCGCCTTTAACCTAGCCGTGTCGATGGGTGTATTTTCTCGCTTGCATCCGGTATGATGTGTCGATTGCGATTAATTCGTACTGCCAGAGCTCGAGACATTGCCAAGAGCAATGTCTCGCTAATCATGAATAACTATTATTTTAAATGCTTGGGGTCTATGATAGACCCCCTTCGAAAGGGGTGCCCTCACGTCACATGTGAGACTCAGGTTCCTTTGGCCTCAACTGCCATTCGAGAGTTTGGTAAAGCATATGCCCTCAGCGAGTGAGAGCCTTGTTGCTGGCAAAAGAGATACACACAAATAAATATTTTGTTATTAATTTAGTTTATTTTGACAATACTTTATTTACAAATTTAATCCAGTAATAAATTTTTATTCATTCGTAATAATTTTTTAAGATATTTATTAACGTCGTCTCATTAGTTATACAAAATAAATTTACACTACGACTTGATCACGAGGGTAATTTTTTATATATCAGTTCGTCGAGTCATGTTTTAAAACATTTTATTGGCATCTAAGCTTCGTATTATTTTATTTTAAAAGAAATATTTTAATAATACGTCTCCGACGAAGAGTTTGACTCATAATTGTAAGATTCCGTGGTTATTTTCAGCTCTCTGAAATCATATTTAATAAAATGAGTATTGATCGACTGTGTTAAGTCGCATTTAATTCACTTTTGCTGCTCACCCGCTATGATTGATGATCGACGCCGAAAGTATTGTAATATAATCCCTAATCAGGTTAGGAAAATGAAGAGCGACGGACCAGCAGAGCCAGGAAGTTCAGATAAACAATCATGTGTTAGTCGAACATGTTGCATTCATCTCATCGAGCAATCAAGTAATCTCGCTGTTTGTATCCATGGTATTTTTCGCGGTATCTGAAATAGAAATAATATCATTTTTAATAAAGATGGATGGAGAATTTTGATAAAATTTAATTCAACTTTATAAAATATATTAAATTAAACGGATTTTATGCTTTTTTATGAAAATCTAGTAAATAGAGTATAAATTCACCCATATTACGTCGCATTAACAAGCTGTCAATAAACACAACGGACGACAAATCGGTGTTGCCAGTCGCATAAAAATATACAGTATTGCCAACGTTATTACGCATATATCAAATGAGTCTAGATTTATTCAGATATCGGTAAATTTGCGGAGATCAAAGCCACCGTATATTAAAAATTGAACTAATTTCAAATCAATGAATTTAACTCTTGGATATCTGATATATGTATAACTTATCTTATGTGTTTTTTTTTATAATGGGGAAAAAGAGTGGAGAATTATTAATTATGTGAAACAATAAGTAAAACTCATACAAATGGATATTTTGCTTTTAATTCAGTTTATTTCGATAAATTTTAATCTACAATAAAATATTACACAATCATTATTCATTTTAAATTGGCATTAATTTTACATGACATTCATATATTTCATATTACAAGGTTTTTTTTACTTATTTATGATAAATTTTCATATTCAAATTTATGTCTTTATTAAAAATGATTTTCTTTAAACATACTAAAATAAATATATTTGTATGCACAAAACACACACATTTTTTTTTATATATCTGAACAAACAAACGCACATTCAAGGCAAAACTATGTACATTATATTTTCAACATCGAATATATTAATTAAATACAGTATTAATTATATAAAAAGAAATGAAATTATAAAAAATTTGCTTCTCGACACAAGATGAAATTTGTCATTCGACGAATGAAAACAATTTACAAAATCATAGATATTTGCTTATCTATATACATTCAAAGCGCAGTACATATTGATGGATACAGAGTAGCTAAAAACATAATTTTCAGACGTGAAACGCGTATTTTCAGATTGCAAGAAAGTAAATTGGGAGCCACTCGAACAAATATGATGCAGGGCGTTATATCACTTGACGAAGTATGAATAATCTCATGATATCTCGGTATGTGTATGTATGTGCGCACACATATAACTTTATATGTATTATTCTTAAAAATATCCAAAATTAATTTTGAATTAAAGACTATGAATACTGATAAGTAACAATAATGTATATTTATAAACTGCAAATTTACCCCATTACGATAATTAATTTTTTTTTCAAAATGAAACATTAAGAATATTTAAAGCCAAGTTATGTAGTCTATGTTTTTCATATCATAGTCAAAATATTTTTTTTAATATGAACTCTATAAAGCTGATCTTATAGGATTAAAGATACAATGGTACATTATAATTATTAAAGCATTGATTGAGTATAGATATTTTATTGCGGCACAAAACCGATGTTTGTTTTATTTTATATTTAAATTATGGAATCCAGATCGAAGCTCTGTTTTGATTATTTTTGTTGTTGTTGTTGTTGATATGATGTGATATGAATTTTCATATTTTTTTTTGATATGTCGGAATAATGGCATCGAGAGAATTGTGCACAATAAAATATGAATACAACCGTCATGAAGGCTGTTAAATTTCATCTATATTTATATAAAATACAGTTTTTTTTAAGCTGAAGTCTTGCATACCAAGTATATATTTATTTTTTTTGAAAATATGATTACAATGTATATAAATGTATTGTCTTAACACACTGTGAAAGATACGATTTATCTTAATCAGACCAAAATTGACAAAGAATAGTATCGTTAAAGCTGTTCATTGATTTTGTATTCAATAAAAACACAGGCAGGACCCGATTATTACACGATTACGTTAATGCAGCACGGTTTTCAAGCGTCTCTACCCCGCGCGAAAGAGATGGCGTAACACTTCTCGCGCGTCTCTCATGTTTTAAATACCCGCCTCCAAATACGCCCCCATTTGGGCGTTTCCACCGCGTTATCAGAGCCTCGCCCGCATATACCACGAAGAGAATGATTGCATTTATTATATTTAATCAAAATTGTAATGAAATAATAACGATTTTTAAAGCTTTACATTTATCTTTAAATATATATATTAATAAAAAAAGATAATCGATCTCCAGTAACGATTGATTTGCATTTATATTCGTTATGCATGATAGAATCGACGAATTAGGGCTCTGGTATATCTATCCATACCATGAAAATTTTATGGAAAAATTTAAACGGCTATGGACGACTACCTAATCCGTCATTCTATACCAATATTGCGATTTATTGTTTGATTTGAAGAGTTTTGGACATTGAAATGGATGCAGATTTGAATAGAATAATATGTAAATGAATTTCAAATGTAACAAAATATATTTCACAATGATTCTGTTGACTAAGAAACCCAAAAATTGGTATTTAAAAATATATAAGTTTATAAGTGATAGCTTATATGATAATTTTTTTGCATACATAGTTAGCCTTAGGAATATATTTATTTTTTTAAATAATTCTCTACAATTACACAAAAAATACATATCTCTTCACACACATTAGACACTATGTATACAATCGATCTGACTATTTTTTTTTTTTAGAAAGTTATTAAGACTTTAGCTGCGCTTCGAATTAACGGGCATCGATTACATTTAATTTAATTATTTATTTTTTTCACTTTCAGCCATTCTGATATTACATAATTAAATACAGATGATTGAAGAGTATTCTGACTAATATTATTTTTAAAAATATATATTCTATAAGATATTAAAATACACCGATTTAGGAAAAATTCAATAAATACAGGCAGTTGAAAATACATATTCATCTTGACGTTCAAATATTTCATCGTTCAGTCAACAATTTTATTTTTTAAATATTTTTTTTGATTAATTATTGTCACTTGCATGTTATTTTAAAATACCTCGTTTTATTACAAACATAGCAAAGAATATGAAAATTTACGAATAGCCACACAAACGTTATTCAATACGTAATTATAAAATTTTTCAATATTATTGTCAGTAAAACCAGTAAAATACATATTCATTTATTTTTTAAATATATATTCAATAACATTATTGATTAAGTATTTATTGTCAATACACGATAATCGATTGAAATTGCAAAATATAGCAAATATTGTCGCACACAATCAGTCCATCTATTCGCATTTTGAACTTTTTCTCTGATCTAAACATGTGTATATATATATATAATAATTTATTATCTAAAAAAAATATATATATTAATAATTATATTACAGTCAAACTCGATATATATATTATTCAGTATATTTCATGAATCCATTCGCGCAGTTTGACTGTATATATGATTTAATTTTCCTGAAAATACACCAATAATCTGTGCTTCAAGCAGATCGATCGTCTGATGTTTGACCCAATTGTTATACATTTTTTTTTTAATATAAAACATTAATTAATCTAAGATTTATCTTTATATACCAAATTATTGGTGTATTATCTACGAAATATTATGATATGATAACACGATATATAATAAACCGATATGGTACATTGATTTATTCAAAAAAACATTTTTTTTGGGATATGAATGAGTTTTCACAACTTTGTATATATAATTTAAAATGAAAATCAAGTTGGAAGATATGCTTAATATTAAATATTGTCTCACGTCAAAGAGTCGAAGGTGTGAACAAGAAAAAATCATAATATTCACACCGCCATAATAATGTATATTTATATGCTAAAACATTTAATTATTAATTATGTCCATAACAAATTAACGGAATGCACAGGGTCAATGTACAAATTTATGATATTTTCAAGCGAATCGTGTGCCATGTCTCGTCTCACTGCTTTTTCATAAATCTTTCCTCGAATCCATTCATAAAAAAAATATCACAATATGCACAGATCAAGTATAGTTTCCACAAAAAAACATTTTGGTTGCACAAAATAAATTTGCACTACGATTTTTTGATCATGAGTATAATCATTAATGTATCAGTACGTCTAGTCATGTTTTAAAACATTTTATTGTCATCTAAGCTTCTTATTATTTTTAAATGAAAAATAAAAATATATTCTCCATTTCTATACAATATCGTAATAATACGTCTCCCATGTAGAGTTTGACTCTTAATTGTAGGACATTCCATGATTATTTTCAGCCCTCTGAAATCATATTGAAAAAAAATTAGTATCGATCGATTGAGTCGCATTTAATTGATTTTCGCTGCTCACCTGCATTGGATGATCGTCCATGAAATTGCTCAGGAGTCCCGATTGTTGATCGACGCCGAATGGATTGTAATAGAATCCTTCGTCTTCTGATAACAGTGGTGTTAGGAAGTAGTCGGGTTGAGAGTGCTGAGCGAACGAAGAGCGACGGGCCGGAGGAGCCAGGAGGTTCGGATAAGCGATCATGCCATCGTTGTGGCCGTGCTGTTGTCCGTTTTCACCAGAATATCTTGAAATTAAAAGTACAATTTTAGTATTATCTTAGGTGAAACGGAAAGAAGTGACATTTTTTTACTGCAACAAAAAAATTAACATAATATTACATCACATAGGCAACTTTTTAATTCCATTTTCGTAAAACTCTGGTGGTTTACTGTTAAAATATGAATCTAGGTGATTTTTCCCCTCTTCGTCATTTGCAAATTTTTTATCACGAAGTGAATGTATTTTTGATCTTTTAAAACCATCTAAAGCCCTTGCGCAGTTTCAAGACGTCTCCATAAATATCGGTCTGTGTAGCTTATTTCGGCTTTAATCCCTTATCGAATAAAAAAAGCATGAAATACCGCAAATGTGTCTCTTCAATCTCAGGCTTTTGCATCTTTTTACTACGGCAAAGTAAATAAAAAATATGTAAAAATGTCAAGAGTAAAAACAGAACTTCAAAATGATACCAAATACGACGTGCTAACTCAACGGCAACCGGTGACAAACTGGTTTTAAAGCGACACACCAGAAAAAATGTCATTTCTTTCCGTTTTAACTATTTTGGTGGTTGGAGATGACACGTTGTCCAATCGGCCCTCAAGAAGAGTACTTTATAGCAACTTAAAAGGAAGGGCTGGTTGGGGGCCTAGCAACTCTAGGCTTATGCGGACCTTGAACGTTGAGATAATCCGACAAAGTGGAACCTTTCGTGGGTGACGTGACCTCAACAGTACCCAGGATGAAACTGTGTCAGACCGGTTTAACACAGTTCCATCCCCTGCCATATACCATCTTGGGGCCGGTTCAATTCAATCACTTGATCACGCGTCATCTTAAAAAAATAACTAAAATTGCTTAAGAAAAGGGATAAGGGAGAGGAAAAATAACCTTGCAATATCTATGTAAAGCGAGCAAATGCTCTGTAACAAATTACATTGCTGACCAGGTCCATGTGTCCAATTGGGTATTTCACTAGAAGACCCGTAGGGGAAATGCCGCAATGGACAGCATGGTGTAGGTCTTGGAAGCGCGATGTCCACAGAACGTGGCTGTAATCCTGACAGTCTAACCCACACGAACACTAGGCTAAACTCTTTAAGCTTAGCCTTGAAATTACCATGGTCAGCTAGAAATTGACTGACTCAAAAGTCTGGGGAGAACCAGCCACGATTTAGCCTGGCTCTAGTATCAGGAAATAAGAGAAAGATAGTCTGCCTATTGGGGGAGGAATCCCACCTCTCCTGTAAATGTAATGCTAATTTTTTTAAAGAAAAGGGAGAAGGGAGAGGGTAAGTGGCTTTGTACAACTCTCCGAAAGTCGATGCAAAGCGAGCAAATGCCATGAAGCAAATTACACCACTGACCAGATCCATGTGTCCGATAGGATCCTCCACCGGAAGACCCGTAGGGGAAATGCGGTAGGGGACATCTCCTTAAGTGGGCAACGAGGTAGGGTAATTATGGTTTGCTCTGAGAGAAAACACAGAACGCCCTGTAGACAGAGCAACTAGCAACAGTCGGTCATAATAGACCGGTTGCTTCAGTGTCCCATCAAGGGCTGCTACTATGGCCCGTTTCCGCAAGAGAAGATTACTCGAGTCTCATTGCATGTGGGAGCAACGAGAACTGACGAACCCACCGAGGTAGCTTTGCCTCAAAAGCCTAGCCAGGTAGCGACTCTTACCTGTACCTACAGATCTAGAGGAAGCACGCTTGCCAGACGGACCGGACGGCAATATGCCTGCGTATGCATCAGTGAGGCGAATCTCTGACCAGACAATAGTGGTTTCAGAATGCCGAGTTTTCGGCTCTGTGATCCCAGAAGCTCACTCCATAGGTGGTAATGGTAATAAAAATCGCTTAATTAATCCAACAATATACCCAGGTAGTACAATAATGGAGATATTCTTATCGAGGACTTAAAGGCCTGAGTTGATCCTTCACATACATATTTCCGTTATAGGAAGGAGCACTATAGGAGGGACTGTCTAACTTGTTATAGAACATCGCAATATAGTGGAGAGCGTTATAGGAGGGTTTGCTGTATTACCTAGTGGTGTGATAATATGTGGGATCGTCGGCCATGTTGTATTCATCTTGCGGTGCACCCCATGGAGCTCTCAAGTATTCTCGGTGCTTGTGTCCATGGTATTCTTCGCGGTATCTGAAATAAAAATGAATACAATTATTTTGCTGAACTTTATGTTCTTAATACAATGAAATATTTTAGTAATTCGTTGAATTCTAACGTCATAATGTTATTTTCAAATTAGTCTCCAAAAGTGTTTTTTCTAATCTTTGAACAGTGGCCGATCAAGTGAGATAGGGCCCCCAAGCGGCAAAATTTTAGGGCCCCGAAACTCAAGTTTGAAAAATGTTTCTAGAAACCACTTATTATGTTAAGTAATTTATAAAAAAATGACAATTAGTTTGGCGGCTTGGTTCCGGTTTAAAATTTCGCGGCACAAATCTTCTCAAGAGATCCCAGAATAGCTTCTCCTCTACTCGAAGCTCTTCTAAATGACGAATTTTTCAGGCCCGAAAAGGAAACAAAAATGGATAATTCAAGAAAATTCTTTGAAATCTACTACAAACGTACTTTACGCACATATTGCAAAATTGAGGCCCCTTTGGGGGGCCTTAGTATTCTGAGGCCCCCCGTGGTCACTTAGTCCGCTTACCGCTTAACCTGCCACTGTCTTCGAAGCACTTCTCGAACGCATTTTCTATCAGCGATTTTATTTTTGTCGTCTCATATTCGAGAATAGGAAGAAATTAACATTAATAAATTAATTATAAAGATTTTCAGATAATTTTAAAATCATTCAGAACATTTTTATTATGTTCTAGTAGTATCAATAGTAATTTGTAGCAAACAATTGTCATATTTTTCAGAATTTTCCTAATGCTTATTCCTACTTTGTTGAAAAAAAAATCCAAAGGTAATTCTTAAGGTAAGGTAAGGTAATTTTCATTGCTTTGGAAATCGCTTACAGAACTTATGAGTATTCCTAAATAATTCTACGTTATAATATTAATCGACAAATATAAAAATCTTAAGGGAAGTAAATTTATAATCCGTTAATATTTTCAGCTATGTTTAAAATAAGGAACGCTTACTCTATCTTCTCAATATTGACATTACATCGAAATTCCATGTGTTTTTTTATCTTTGGGACTATGAATAAGTGGCAGGGAGACATTCCCGGCGAATATGGAGGCTGTGTTAACATAACGGTGATGTTTTTGGTCAAAAATATTCCCACATTTTCCATTTTTCCACAATTCAAAAACGCCGAGTTCATTTAAATATATAAAACCTTTTCTATGATCAACGTCTATATCAATGTCAAGATACGTCAAAGACAAGTGTACAATGTCAACAACATAATCTTATATTTATTTGTGTCCTTTTATCTTACTTTACAGTGATTAATATGAAAATTAAAACAAACCATTACTTCAATCGAATTCTACCTAAGATCAATTTATGAATTAAATATATATAAAGGGTCTAAAAATTTGAGGTATAAGGATCAAATATTATATTTTTTTTATATATAGAATTTCTTTCATATGCCCAGAGCAAAAATAAAGCGTCAATATTATATTTAATACAATTTTATTAAAAAAGTTATATTTAAAAATGCCTAGTATTATTAAAAATTTTATCGGATAAAAGTGTACAAGTTTTTCATTTTTATCGTTTTTTTTTTAAATATAGAAAAAATAATAGACGTGCTGAAAATATTTTTTCTACATTGCTATTTATGTTCGCGAAATGTCCATGTTCATTATTAAGATTGCGAGCACGTAATCTTCAGTGTCGGACAAAATAAATTTTTAGTATTCTAGTCTCAGCCCGACGTAGTCTTTCAATATCCAGCACGTACTACGACAAAAAAATCCATTTAGTTTTTTTTTTTGTTTAAATTAAACCAACATGGATATAATAATCCAATAAATAAGATAAAAATAACGAATGAACGTCATCTCGGGCATCTCCATACCCTTTCTAGTAGGAAGTCTCTACTAAGTAAGCTACATTCAATTTAAAGTGATTATATTCATTTCATATTTTTTTATCAGCTGAAATAATTAGACGAGGATTATTTTTATGAGTATTATAATAAAAAACGTTAAAATTATGACGATTTTGATTTTTTTAAATATTAAAGAATGTTCGCTTTCGTGTAGACAAGTTGCCTCAATTTAATTGAAACAATACTCATTTTTTTAATACGTTTAATTTCCATTACTTAAACTTATAAAGGTGCTAAAATATTTCTAGAGAAAAAAGTGAGAAATCTTTTCTCGAGAAATACAGAAACACTATCTCAAACCATGGACGTAAATTATTATTTAAAAATGAAATTCATTAAGCCATATTATTCCAAGCTATCTAACTTTTACCGGAAAATTAAATATTCCGATAAAATATAAAGAAGAAATTGTCATAATCTTAATAATGCCTACTTATTTTTCGTGTCAGAATACACCCAACTCTTTTTTTACACAGTGAATACGTTCCTCAAAAAACTGTCATGGCGGCTTGAAACCATCCACATAGTACGAAGTGGGTCCATTTATAGTGGAATAGACCCCAAGCATTTCAAGTCAAGTTATTTATAATGCTTCAAAATTTAGTCGAAGTTTTGGATTTTTCTAGTAATTAATATGATGCGTAAATGACACGCACACCCGACAATATCCCACCGCAGTCTGAGGACATGCCGCTGGTAGTGCGACCGCCAAATTCTCGCGGCACGTGTCACTAGTATACGTTTCAATAGCTCTTGGCACTTCGTACTGGATGCGATCGAGAAATACATTAGCTAAAAAACGTGGCTATAGAAGCGAGTATTGTGGTTTTAATTTGTTTTTTTCGCAATTGTGGACAATGAAGGGCAATGATTACATATAATATTTGTTTTTTAAACTTTTTCAGACAAATAAAAAAAAAGTTTGTTATATATAAGAGTTATATTAACCCTTTCCAATCTGATCATTATTGGTCGAATCTCCATTCTATTCGCATTAATTTTATTTTACGTATATATAAAAAAAAATCATTAGTAAAAAGAATAAAAAATACCTATAGAGTCCTATTCAATAAAAGACATTTGATTAAAAAACGTGGTACATTTTTTTGTTAAAAGATCTTAGCCCAATACGTCTGGTTCTTTTCCACTCTTTTAAAGGGTTTTCAACCATTAATTCATCGATTTCTGCACTTTTCATGTTAAAGCATGTCAAAGCTTTCCTTCCCAATAGCATAGAGTTATAATTTTAAAAACTTCCACCGATTGCTGTGGTATAGAACATTCGCTTTTAATGCATTCTGACCAAATTGCTTTCCAACAAGCATTTAGGTTAGAAGCTTGGACTTGCTTTATGAAGAAACTTCCACGATCGTCAAATTTTTTTCTTCGATTGAATCCCGGAAAAAATAACGGAATGCTTGTTTAAAGAAATAAATATTAAATGTTTTTGTACCATATATTTCTGACTTCAAAACAAAACATTTTCCATATAAATCTGCTGTCATCTGATGCAATGCGAAATATAATGAAACCTTTAAAATATGAAAAAATAATGCCAATTCTTCTCGCTTTTTTTCATTAAGTAAGATTTATTTAATATCAATATATTAGGGGTACCCATAAGTGATGTCGTTTTTTCGATGCGCCATCTTAAAAGTAGTCTCCTTCAGTCTGTTAGGCAGTCAGGACGTATTATACGTTTCTCTTGTGTAGCGGCTACCTGCTCGTTGCCTTTATACAAAGAAAATGGTATCTTTATCCCTCTGACGACAATGGGAGAGACGTGTCCGTCGGAACAACATCTGCAGAGCTGTATACTTTTCAATATCATTTGAAGAGAAAGCGACGGAGGCTATGGATATTTGAGAGATTTACGGCCATATTGATGTCAGAAACGATGGTTCAAAAAAACGAATCTGCGGATTTGTGTTTGGAAAACGAGTCCAGGCGTGAATTCTGCAAGCGAAGATTTTACCCCAAGCTGCTGATCATTGAAAAATTATCGGAAAAAGTCAGTACATCCTGGTCCAGTACTCAAAGGATCCCAAAGAAGTTAGGAAAGATTCACAAAGAAGGTGTTTGGGTCCCATACGCATTCAAACGCGACCTCATGTTGCAAAATTGACGTGTGAAAAAGTTCAGGATCTTGGATGGGTCACCCTGTTGCATCCTCCATCCTCGCCGGATCTCGTACCATCTGATTTTTACTTATTTCGTTCTATGGAACATTTTTTAAGATATCGAAATTTCAATTCCTTAGAAGAGGTGAATACATCCCTTTCAGAATATTTTTAGTCAAAACCCGCAGAGTTTTACAAGAAGGGCATGGATGATTTGAAAGAAAACTGGCAGAAGGTTATAGATAATACGGGGAATTATTTTGTATAAGAAAAGTTAAATAAAGTGTTAAGGCGGGCGCGCGACAGTAGTACCAAAAAGGTAACCCACCGCTGCCACCAAAATGTTAGGGGACGCGACAGTAGTCGAATAAATGGAACCCGTCGCTGCCTCCAAATGTTATGACCTGAGCCTGCGTATCACAAGGTACACGACCGCTGGCGCTAAAACGTCTGATCGTCCGGTAGTTGACGATCGCGCTTCGAAGATCGAGGACAAAGCGAAACACGCTTGTTTGTAGATGATGTTTAACAAAGAATTGCAAGTGTCGCCGTCTGATGATAGGTGCGGGATGAAAGGATCCCAGAGACGCATTTCCGGTAATGACGATGATAAAGATCCCAGAGACGTATCTCCGGTACGAGATGATCACGGAGATGGATCGCCATGACGGCGCGAGCCAATGTATGATGGATGTCCTAAAGATTCCTTTTGGTCGTTGAAGTGAGGTTCCTAAAGATTCCTTTGGTACTGGAGAGTCATCTCGATATGAGAGTAAGACTGGATCTGAGGTTCCCAAAGATTCCTTTGGTACTGGAGAGTCATCTCGATATGAGATTAAGACTTGATCTGATTTGAATCTATTAACCGGGATTATATAGGAGAGAGGGTATTCAAAATGTGACGCTTGTCTTTAAACAGAGTGGGAGAATGTTCTGAGAGCTACTTTACGTGAGAAAGGATAGGGGCGCACTCGAGAACATCGAGAGCCCAGAAATGATACGGACGGACTATGCCGGTTTATAACAAAAGTATAAGAAAAATTGTTTTGAATTACATTGAAATTAAAAACGACATTACTTATGGGTACGAATGATGAAATATTCTTCTGGGAGCTCATAATTTTTCCGAAGCTCGCGTCATCGCGCCCCGTCCCCACGCATTTTCCGATACAGATATGCACGCAAATAATTTGCTAATAAAATTGTTTACATTCTGTACACGTATGTAGATCCAAATTTGGTTTATTCAACGAGGCGTCCCACCATCTGCCAATAACTGATGCCGTCATTCCAATAACCGCAGCCCTGACACACGCTTAATATTGGAGGGATTGGCGCGGGGGCGGCAAAGGGTTAGATTTATGACGTCACTTAAAAACTAGCATGATATATTGGCCGCTCGGAGACGGTGGCAATTTTTTCGCGATATTAAAAAAGCCCTCCCGAAACGCATCTGGGAAATTCGACGCCATTTTTTTTTCCCGGCTCGAGCCCGACCCTAATTGAGACGACAATACACAATGCCTCCGCGAACACATATTTTTTTCCGCTTAATTATATAATTTATGAATAATTAAATCATGACAAAGGGCTAAATTTGGCACAAAGGGACCGCGGGGCATCGTCGTAAATAAGGCTCATATTTGTTCAGCGCTCACGTGTTACAACAATATTGGGCTGAAAAGGTCGCGCTCGCCCTCTTATTTACGTTTTAATTTATTTTTCATTGCCTTTTTCACCCATTTTTCATTCGAATATGTAAACAAATTGAATAAAGAGTGCTTTACATTTAATAATTATATGGTTTCGCATTATTAACGACCCTTTTTTTAAAATAATTGTTCATAATTAATCAACGATTCTCTGAATAATGCGATTAGAGCCTTACAAATTATAACTTTCGTCCTGAAACTTTCAGTGCTTCATAGAATACATGCTCTAAAGCAATTCCTTTCAATTGAATGACACAGTTAAGTATTTAAGCGTGAAGAAAATTGCGATTCTATTTAATTAAACATCGAATTTTCCATTCATAATTTCATAAAATAAAAATATATATTTAAATTTAATATTCAGCATCGATAAAAGACTATTTTTTTCTAAATAAAATGATGTCTGAAAATAAATGCACTAATTTACATATATCTCGTTAAGATTTTTCCGACAAAATGATATTTCTTAGTATTTGTATTGTTTATATTTTTTATAATCGAGTTAAAGTAAAAATAAAAGAATAATAAAATTTTCGTTTGATTAAAATGATATTTTAAAATAAAATTAGTATATTTTCAGGTCAATTGAATACAGTAAACCCTGCTATAACGCTCCCAGTTATCTATAAAGAGATCGTCAATGTCAATGCCGATTGATTGACAAAAAAAGAACAGATGACATTGATCAAGGTCATTTGTCAAATTCATTGAAAAATGATCGATAATATATAAATATAATATATAAATATAATATATAAATAATTAAATTTACTGTTACAGAATTTCTGTGAAAAGATTGCGATGTTGATTTTCATAAATCATATTATTTAAAGCCAAAAATAAGAGATTTAAGTTTTAAAAAACGTTATACAAATCGTAAGAGTATCTCAAATATTCATAGTTTCAGTGAAACCTCGATTCAAGAGACTTTCCACAAAAAAGGTTAAAAAACTGGGATTATCATGACTCTATAAAAATATTTTTAAATCGTTATGTATTAAACACTTATTATTAAAATAATCATTTAAAATATGAGTTCCTAGCCATTTTACTACATATACCCCTTTCAATTAAATAATTTTCTTCATAGACCCCTTACGTTTTTTTTTCAAATCTACTAATACTAAAGTTTTAGGTGAATTCTTTAGTTTTTGATTAAATGATTGCATATTAAATTCAACCAATTTAAATAGATATATAGTCCAAGTAGGAATATTTAAACTTTTCAAATATTTAGAACGCGCTTTTTTATCTTCATCTATCGAAATCTATACATTTTAAAATATAAAAAAATATCATAAGCCCCTGGGATACCGTAAACCTTTTCCAAACTTTCATCGACCCCCGGGGGGTCAACCTGGACCTCGATAGGAAACCTTGCGTTATGATATCGTATCGTGTTTAGCTATACGATCGAGATGTCAGCTTGAAGTTATTCTTATGATCGTATTGAAAAGGATAATATTTATATAATAGTTTTACGTTCAATATCACAATTCGTTCTGATGACAATCACTTGATCGACCCCCAGGGGGTCCACCTGAGCCCCTTTGGAATGAACAGGTTTTTGTTTTTATTAAAAAAAAGCTCAGAGTTTTCCACGTAAAATTAAACGCATTACAATAATTTAAATTTCGCCCATAAATATTTAATATTTTAACACATTGAGCACCAGCATTTTTTTTATTTAATTCTCGCGGAAACAATATTGATTTATATCTCTGGATGCAAATATATTCGCATCGAGAGGAGTCTCGAAAATAGAATTGCTCGTTCCGACAGCCTTCCTGTTTCAGCTTGGGTACACACGATTCGACGTAATCAAACATCCAACTTTCACGCCGATTGAAGTTGAAGGAAGAAAGGTGCAAACGGGATTCTATTTTCAGCCACGGCGTATTCTCCGAGTGTGTTTGGATTAAAACAAGAAAATGAGATTTATATATTTTTTCGAGCGAAAACAATTAAAAAATCATGCAAACGTGAGAATTGTGATGAACTAATTGAACACTAATTGTATCTTTAATATCCCCTTTTTGCTCATCCTATAGTGCAGGGGTGAGAAACCTTTATTTACAGCGGGCCAGCTACAAATTTAAAATCGTTATGCACGTAAGAAACCTATGATAATACAAACATTGAGCTCAAATTATCTCTTTATTAATAAAATAAATACTTAAATAAAACACTCATTAATAGAAATACAATTATAATACGGCAAAAGGTTATCTAACCGATCCGCCACGGCGGCTCTAAAACCAACCGCGTCGTCCGAAGGGGTCTATTTTACATGATAAATTATAAAATCCAAGCATTTCAAGTCAAGATGTTGATAAAATCTTCATCAATATCTTAACTTTTTCCTGAAAAATAGATTATTCTAAGAATAAAAATCAATATAACGCGTAAATGACACGTTATGACATGTAGGGACAGGCCACCGATAGACCGACCGCCATTTCTCGTGGCACGTGTCACTTGTATACGTTTCACTCGCACTTAGCATATCGTTACGGATGCGAGCGACAAAACACATCGGGGCCAAAACTACAGAAGCGAATATTGTTGTTTTTATTTTTGTCGTAATTGCGGTCAATAAATGCTTTTTTAACCCTTTGGGATTACTATTCCAGAAATGACACGATTTTAAAATTAATAATTAAAAAGTAAAAATGTGTTGTTTAATTTATAAATATACTGTAGCGGCGGCATTGTATGCGTTGCACGTGTTGTTTAAAAATGTTATATACCCCTGAAGCAATTACCCTACACACGGTTTAAAATGTGTTGGATACTACGATTTCAGAGCCGTCGGACCCGGCAATTCTCGCTAATGTAGTAAAATCCGATATATCGGATTTCGACAACCAAAGGGTTAAACAAATAAAAATAGTTTATAATACGTAGGAATTATATAAAAAATATGGACGACACGCTTCCAAATAACAAATAAAATCTTTGAAGGGCTGCACGAGAAAGTGTAGGTGGCCGCATGCGGGTTGCTCACCCCTGCTATAGTGGGTATGACGACCTACCTTGACGAGCACTCCGGATATAACAACAACAAATCGTACGTACATACTTGTGATGAAGTCACCCAAGTAGGAAATGGAGTGGGGTAATTCGGAGTATTCAGATACGGCCTGAGAAAATATAGAACGCCCTGTAGGCAGAGCGACTAGCAACCAAGTCAGTATGGTCGATTGGGTCTTTCTGACTGCGGTGAACATCTCATCCCTGTCTGCTTTTAGGCTCAAGCACTCCCACAGAAGAGATGGGCCGAAGTTTTTTCCGGCCCATCTCTTCTGTCATGCCTCAAGCTGCTCCCATGACCCATTTCCGTAAGTGGATTTTACCTGAGACTTCAGCGCATGTAGGAGCAGCGAGGACTGAGGAGCCAACCAAGGCAGCTTTCCCTCGGGAGCCTAGCCAATTAGTGGCTTTCATCTGCGCCTCTAGATCTAGCGGAAGCTTAATGCTAGGATAGGAAGGACCGCCGTTGATGTGCGATACGCTCGAGTAAGCAGCATGAGGACAAAGCTCTGACCAGACAGTAAACATCCAGAAGCTCGCTCTGTAGGTAGGTATATTTTTAACGATATGTATCTAAGGCCTCAACACGATTTTAATATTTGGCACCTTCGGGAAGCTGATGCATGGAGGTCTTCGAAGCATGCCCTTGATAAGTACGCCTGTGCTCTTATTGCTGGCGAATCTGAGTCTATTCGCGCGACCCCAGCTTCCAATGCTTTCTACGATAGACATATGATAGAAAATATGTCATCGGCGTAGCCTATGATCGAGCAATCTTCTGGGGAAGCAAACCGTTAATGGATAAGTCTTCATCAAATAGGATATTCCCAGTAAAGGGCCCAGTACCGACACTTTAGAGCATCCCATCGTAATCGGTGTACAGACTAGCTTGACTCCAGCGTCGAACTGCACCGTTTTTTCGCTAAAGTAGCTGGCAATCACAGAGTATAGGTCTGCTGGGACATTTCTCTTTCTGTTTGAGCTTAGCAAGAATAGTAGGACACCAGGCAATGTCCAGCGTGATGCATAGGATTAGAGCTAGAGTTTTGGCAGAAATCGTTCCCGTAGCTTAAGGCATCTTTAGTGGACAGCTTAGATCGGAACCCATGGGCTACGAGCTGTGCCCTCTCGAACAGCTTATCCAACACTGAAAAGAGGACGATTGATGGGAAGGCCTTACGATCAGATCTAGGTCGATCGCCAACTTTTGGAGTAAGCTTGAACACCCATGTTTGAGTGTTCCAATGATTGGCCAGGCATATTTTATAATACTATTAGTTAGGCAATCGATGCCGGGGACCTTCTTAAGTTGTAATCGTGTGAAAAGGTGCTCTATTTCATCCGCATCGGATTGGATCACCGAATTGTGATGCGCCATGTGTCAGCGCATCATGCTGAGGACGATGCGGTAAGGAGAGGTGGAGCGGGGACAACATATATACTATGCAACAATGAACGCGGATGATTTGCAACATCAATTTGATCGGAATATAAACGAATTTATTGCGATATTAACTTGCGTTTATAAGTCAGTGAATACAAATTAAACATATACTTCTGAAAATTTGCAGGTGCGAATACAGAATTTTTCAGCATAAAATATTTAACCGAAATGCTATATTCAGAAGTGTTGAAAACGTAAAATATTTACGTTTAAATTCTATATTATTAAATTATTTCATTTGAAATCTGGAGCAATTCTATTACGTGCACATGTGGAGAATTACCCGTTGACCCCATTTTATCAAAATCCCATTATGATGTACGTCACAGCATATACTCCATAGTCATATTTATATTAATAATACTGCAAATAATAAAATACAACATTATTTAGGATAAAATTGATGTAAAAAATAATATAAGCCATTTTTTTCCCATCTGAATCGGGCACTTTGGTGCCCTCGTAAAACTCTAATCCGCGTCTTAAAAATTTTGAGCGACATTTTATTAGACGTGACCCCAAAACTTTATGTATTTATATATTAATACTTAGGGCGTAATGGGGGTGAACAGGTTTTTAAAGGATTTCAAATCTCAGAGAGCATTCCGCGCACATAAAACGTAAATAAAAATGGATTTTATGACGTAGATACCCAGCTAGTTATTAGGTTGTACCACGGAATATTTTCCAGGGCAGATTCTACATAATAATAAAATTGCTGCCAGCCATGGGTGTCTGAGTAAACCGAGACCAGATATAGACTGGTACATATTTTAATAAACTGCGCGAAAATTCTCTCTTCGCCATGTTTTTCGCCGTTTTTCCGTCATAAAATATTCGTGGAAATTTTCAGATTGGATCGGGACTAGCTAGTTGAAGTAGGGTAGTGCTGCTTTAATTTTTTATCGCTCCGATACGAACGCAGAATTAAATTGATATGCTAAGCAATATGTGCATAGTTTTCTGTGAAAAATTTTCACAATCAATCACAGCAATATGGCAGATAAAGTGTTGAGAAAAATAAATACGTGAAACTTTGAGAAAAATGTGTAAAACACTGAAATATCTATATAAATATTTAGTATTAGTTCGTCAGCGCTATCGGTGTCGTGTTTTGGACGGATGCGGGGCGGCAGAAGGGGGGAGGTCTCGCCGCTAAGCGCTGTGTTGCATTGCGACTCGAAGCAGTGCCGCTCACACTGAGTCACTTTTGAAGTATTTACTATACATTTTTTTAATCTTTAATCATTCGTAGCACCCCCAAATACTTCAACTACTTTTTAAGTACTACTAATTGGAATTCTAAAGTATAGAGACATCTAGTACGCTAGTTATTAAATGATGTGTGGTAAGAACAGATGTATTAAACTATATTAACGATCTTAGAAGCAATAATCCTTCTGAATTTAAATGCTTTACATAAGTGGGGACCTGAAAGAATTCGCGTATTTTATAACCTAATGTTCGAGTGCAGTTTGTGTCAAGACACGATGAAGAAAGCTGTATTTTTTTTCTTAGGACTATCGTTTAGCATCAGGGCTTAGAGCACAGGGCTTGAATGACAGCAATGTCACTAAAGGTATTAAATAAATTTATGGTGAAGTGCTGACAGCATGTAGTTGTCAATTTAGGTTTTAAAGGTAAAGGTCCATATCAAATCAGAATCTAGACGGCTTTTGGACGAGTCCGATCCTCGTTTATCCATCGAAGAATTATCGACTCAAATTCTCATGGTCATCTGTATAGACACATTTTCAACGCATCGTTGAACAAATAGAATGGGAATTTGGACACCGCACGTACTATACGAAAATAATAAATAAGAGAGGGGAAACATATGCAGTTCTTTTGTTGTGGACACAAAGAATCCGATCCTTATTACACTTAATTGTAACTTGAGATGAGAAATAGATCCCTACAATAACATAAGTCGAAAAAGGCCCATTCAGAATCAACGGCCCGTTCCGCTCCTGATTCTGGTTTATCAATAGTTGATAAACCAGGATATGAAAAATACTTTTGTGCATTTCATGGGATGTAAGAGGAATAATTCATAACGAATAACATATAAAACCAATAATATAAATTTAAAACCAACTAAAATAATAATTAAAATTAACCAGTGTCATGGTTTGACACTGGAGGAATATTACTGTGGGGTGAATGACGAGAATAATTCTTCATCACGATAATGGATGGACACATAAAGCAAGAACGATCCAATAACAAATTCAAGAGTTAAATTAAGAGCTTCTGTCATAATCTCCAGACATTGCTCCTTCCGATTACTTTCTCTTTAGGTCCATGGAGCACACTTTAAGAGGAAAACATTTTCGAAACATAGCTGAAGTCGAAAACCATTGACGAGCTTGTTATTTAGGTCTTTGGGAGGTTAGGTCTGAGGGCGTTTGAGGTTTCTCTTTCTCTGGCCAATACTTTTTACTGTAAAAAACGTATATGCAATGATTGGTGTGTCCATCTTCTTATATGTAGTGAATATCACAATCTTAGGCAAACGTCAGTCAAACAAAGTCAGGTCAATTCTTCCGCAAAGTGAGTCTTGATCAGTGGCAGGAGAGATGAGATTCCTTCCGCAAAATATTATCTTATGTAATATTAAAGCCAGGCTAAATCGTAACTGGTTTTTTCTAGACTGTTGGATCTGACAATTACTTGGCCACGGTGATTTCAAGACTAAACTTGAAGGGTTTATCTTAGTGGCATCTTCGTACAGATTGTGTGGGTTCTCCTATCAGGACACTTGGACCAGGTCAGCAATGTAATTTTCTACGGGGAATTTGCTTGAATTCGAATCTTTTCAAATCCGGAGGATTAGTGGATATAGGAAGGTGAATGCTCGATTGCTTCTATCGATTATTATCCGTCTAGTAAGGGACACTATTTAAAATAGTCTGTTAATAAGAAGTGGAGATCTGGGCGTTGAATACGAATCATGAAGTTCTTTTCTTTTACAAGTACGTAGACTTATTATTATTCTGTTCAAACTAAACATGATTCCTATTTTCAGATATGTAGCACGGTTAAAGATGAACTAAATTAGTGAACAATCCTAAAAGCTTACCACCCTAATTAGTAGCTTAACCTCTTCATTCTTCTGTCTAATTAATTAAATAATTAAAATGAAACGACGCGGTGGCATTTGCAGCTTATCGCCCGTTTAGCAAATCATCTGAAAGAGTCTACTAATTAACTCTTTGTCCGGCCGATCGGACGGTAAATGACAAAAATCGAGTCGACTGTTCAAATTGACATATTAAAAGGTTGTTTGCTTTGATCCTTCGACACAAAGAGCATTGGTCTCGATTCCTTTATCAACCACCCCCCTCCCCATCGCCCTGTATGGTGGGACTTCGCGACACGTGGACTTCATCGTGTACAAAAAGGTTAAGGTCTCGACAAAAATTATAGCATTCGGGCAATGCTCCTGGCATTTCGAATAATGTGGGACGGTCCCAGAGCGTGGGCGGCAGTGGGAAACCAGCGCCCACCCCCTATCCCGTCCCGACTGAATGAAATTTCACTCTTTTGATGATGAGGAGGACACCGCACACGGGATGAAAATTTAGTCGAGTGTTAATTTTATCGCCGTTTTGGCCGAAAATTTAATCATAATTTGGCGAGGGGTTAGCGCAGAGGCGTGTTGCAATGACACATTTCGTTCGTAGACATTTCAACCCTCTGCGGTACAAGGTTTTTTTTAAAAGTGTTGCCTCAGGTCCAAGCCATTTTCAGTGAATTTATTAAATAATAGATATTAGAAGTAATATTTATAACGAGTTAGATATATGTTTACCAAAATTAGTTCTCCAGGACGTTTCATACCAAGACGAAGACCGGGTTTCCTATCGCAGGTATCGCAATACTATATTGTTCGCCTTCTTTTCCTTGGAGTATCACGATCCAAGCACACCATACATTCTTGGCATTTTGTATTCCCATATATAATTTGGAAATCCCCTTTGTACCATTTCCTCTTCTGTATCTTCTGAATTCCCTCAGATTACAGAAGATACAGAAGAAATTTCTTAGATATCTCTACATGATGGAGTTTGAATTCTACCCAAGTTACTATACCCCAGCGTATGCGTACAAGGCTGCCTGGGATATGTAACCCTCAAGAAAGAAGGTCGATTTACTTGGCAAAGGACTTCTTCAAGCTGTTGGTTGGCGCAGTACATAACCCCCTTGTACTGTGCGAGTTGCCCTTATGAGCTCCACCTAACTACCATCGAGCTCGCTCGCGTGTACTCTTTCTTCCGACAAATGTGAGGACAGGTGCTCTCAGAAACTCCCCGGTAACCAAAACTATTACTTTTCTTAACCACTTAAGTAACAACTCCTCTTAAGAAGTTTCTCAGGAAATTTTAGACTTAGATAAAATCTTACCTTACACTATGTTTCAATGAAGCAGTGTCCCCCTGTACACAGTTCAACCACCTCATCCTTGGTATTCCTTTTCTTTGAGGACAGGAAGGTTTGTTAACCATAAGCCTTTTTGGGGGTTGACTGTTCCGCATCCTTGACACGTGACCGATCCACCAAAGACTGGCCACTATGACGACAGATGTGACCGGTATACCTTGAGTTATAAACCGGCATGGCAGTCACATCTCCGTGATTTCTCTCGTACCGGAGATACGTCTCCGGGATCTTCATCATTATTTCGTCGTGTACCTTTTGATACGCGAGTCCGTGTGCCTTAACAATTGGATGCAGCGACAGGTTACCATTTTTGGTACTACTGTCGTGCCCCCTTAACATTTTGGTGGCAGCGGTGGGATTACCTTTTTGGTACTACTGTCGCGCCCCCTTAACATATTGGAGGCAGCGGTGGGTTACCTTTTTGGTACTACTGTCGCGCCTCCTTAACACTTCAAATATTTGTCTCAGAATCCTCTACTTCATGATATTGTCATTGCTCATCGTGTTTTGTCAAAGCCCAACATGCAGATCCGTATAGATCATGTAGAGCTTGGCTTTAGTCTTCTTTGAGAAGAATCTCGACCGTAGATGTTGTTGAAGTCTAAAGTAGCACCGGTTTCCTAGCATGGTTCTTCTCCATACTTTCAAATTGGTTTCATTAGTTTTTGTAATAAGTGAGCCTAGATATGTGAGTTCCTGGACTTCCTTGAAGCTGTATTCCTCGAATATCAGGGGTTCAAGTATTTGTTTTTGGCATATGAGCATATATTTGGTCTCTTTGATCCTCAGTCCCAAGCCGAATGCCTTACTCATTATTCCCTGGCATGCATTCTAGAGAGCCGCTCGAGATCTGGCCACAACGTGTATGTGGATCCCATAAGCAAGAAGCTGCATCGAGCTGTTAAGAATGGTGCAATGGTAAAATCTTCTTTGATATAGTATATCGGAAAATCTTACGAGGTGTTCTACAGCGTTGTTCCCCTATAGTTGGAGAAGTCCGTTATGTCGCCCTTCTTGTGCAATGGACATATGACTCTGACCATCCACTCCTTTAGAATCGTTTCTTCTCATCAAACTGTGCTCATCAGGCTATGAATACCTGAAATCAGTATACTTGTAAAATTATCCAAGCCAGGGGTTCTACAGTTCTTTATATTTTGGACTGCTGCGACATCTTGACACCGAGTCGGTGGGTTATTTTGTTATTCTCCACTATCGTCGATCAGAGAGGACATTAGACCGCAAAGGGTTAAGGTTATATTTTATGTCGCAAGTCGGCACGAGTAGGCGCCACAGTTTGCGGCGTTTTAACACGTGTAAATCGCTATTAACGTAAGGGATTAAAAGCGTCTTTAGTGAAAAGAGGAATGAATGAAAGTTCACGCTCGACTAATGGTAGAAAGTCTTGTACAGAAGTATAAAGCGTCGGTGGCGGGCTTTGTGTTGAAACTCGGTTTTTCTTTGATATACGGATCCCTGTTGTTTTTACCGCGAAGTTTCCTCGGTCGATACAATATCAGTTTCAAAAGAAACTTTCGCACATATATATGTATATATAATATACAGAGAAATTCTCTGCCGAGCGTTTGAAATAGCTCTCTGCCAACTCCCGACGAAGAGATTCTCTTTTAGGAATAAAAAAAAACCGAGATATTTTCATTATTCCGCTCTGCGGGCAAAATGTCTCGTTCAACTTTGGAAAAAGTTTTTCGAGCCGAGAAAATTTTGGAATCGAATATTTAGATGGGATTATTATTATTATTATTATTATCGTTAAGATAAAACAACTTGTAAAAGTCAACGGGTTCAGATTTCGAATAATACCGAAGAAAATTGCTTTACTTTGAGTATCGCCTGAGTAAACTCAAATATAGACATTCATTTAAATTGATATATCTCAAGATGAGACTGAATATATTTATATAAAAGTAAAATAAAGTGTTGCTATAGCAATAACACAGATGAAACGATATACATATAATTTAAATACACTTGGATTTTTTAAGGTATCTTATTCGATGCAACTCTTATTTAATGTTCAAATTTAATTTAAGTAAATTTCTATGCTTTTCATGATTAAATTTATCAAAAAAGCAATATAGCAAAGAAAATCATATAAATATATTGCTTAAAATATCCTCAGATAATCTTAAAATAATTCAGAATATTTTTATTTATTCTCATGGTATCAAGATCTATCTGAAACATTAGGGAAGGTCTAAATACGAGGTTTAAAATGAATGTAAATTTATGCATAAATCATTTTTACCATTCTCTTTCTGTCATTTTTATATTTTTTATCTCCTCAATATTAGCAAAACGTCGTATTAGCATCGGAAATAACAAGAAATGACAAGGGGTAACAAAGCGGGGTGAATTTTGGTAAAAAAATACAGTAAACCCTCTTATAACGCTCCTCGCTATAGCACGATTTTCTATAACAAGTTCAACAGTCCCTCCTATACCGCTCCCTCCTAGAACGTAATTTTTTATGTCAAATTAAATATTTCGTAAATATGTACGTAATGTATTACCAATAAATGCGTTTCGGTTGACAATTAAAAATAATAAGAGTCATTGACATTGAACAAGGTCATAAAAAATATGCGAATGGAAAAATGTCCGATGTATTGATTTTGTTTAATTTATAAAAAAAAATCCCATATTATGTATGGATGCTTTGGCTCCTATAATGTAGAAATCGAAACTACGCAATAGAAGCCCGCGTTATAGAAGCCAAGATACAAAATTTAGTAAAGAGGCTTTTTAGTTGTATTTTGTATATTGCGCGAAATCAATACATGGATCATTTTTCCATTCGTATATATTAAATGACCTTGTTCAATGACAATGTCTTGAGTAGTTATTTTATTCTCCTAAATAATTAATATATTTATGAAATATGTAATTTGACCTTATAAATTTACGTTCTAAGAGGGACTATGGAACTTGTTATAAAAAATCGCGGTATGGCAGTGAGCGTTATAGGAGGGTCTATTATACATATAAATATATCATTTCAACGGCTTTTTTTTAATATGAATGAATAATCCAGGAAGCATTAATAGATCATGATTTATCAAATAAATAAAAATAAAACGGAATGGAAAAAAATATCTTTTTTTTCAAGCTTGCTTAACCAAGCCGTACTGATGGTGTCTACTTGTTGGGGGACCCCAAGTTTTTGAATTTTCTCGAATAAATCTTTTAACACGTTGCGGTCCGGCTGACTCGAAAACGCGTCTTCGCGGGCCAACGTGAAAGTACGGGGGACGCGTTTTCGAGTCCTCGTTGGCGCTGATGTTAAACCAAAAATTCATTTATATTTCATTGATGACCACACTTTTAAAAGCTTTGAACTATTATTTTTTTTACATGGAGATAACCTTTCTGAACACAACAAAAAAAATATTGACGTAACCTTAATGGTATCAGAGTTGCATCGATTTAACTAAAGTACTTAACTTTTGCTATTTTTTTCGCAAAATCGCCCGGCCCAACGCAAAACTCGGTGCAGAACCCAGCGGACCGGAACTTGTTAATACAGTTTTTTCACGCCAAATGCACCTTTTTCCAAATCAAATGCATCCTTTTTCGTAATTAGTGGGAAAATGTATTTAAATATTTTATTAAATTTTTAATAAGGTGTATTTGATTTGTAAAAAGGTGCATTTGATTTTTAAAAAGGTGCATTTGATTTTTAAAAAGGTGCATTTGATTTGTAAAAGGATGCATTTGATTTGTAAAAGGTTGCATTTGATTTGAAAAAGGATGCATTTGATTTGAAAAAAGGTGCATTTGACGTGAAAAAACTGTATAAATACTACATGTCACAAACTTTTTATATTTGTCTAAAAAGTTCTAAAGAATAAATATTAGAAATAATCATTGATCTTTATTGTCCATAAATGCGAAAAAAAAACTAAAACAGCTATATTCTTTTCTGTATTCGTGATGAAAATTAAATTAAACGAAATGTTGAAAGATGTAAACATTTTCATTTGCCTCAATATGTAAAAAAATCTAAAATATCGATATATATTTTTTCATACTTAGAATAATCAATTTTTCAGCATTGATATGTTTGGGGTCTATTTTTCATCGCCGTTGGTTTATAATAGCCGTGATGTGCGTAAGTGATGCATAGCGATTCTTATATCACAAAAGTGAGACATTTCTGACTATCATTGACTGTCAGAAATGACTGACCTAAGCGGCGTTACAAATGAACGAGAGAGAGAGACAAAGTATATGACGCAGTTCCCACCATAATACATCTCTGACTGATGCTCTATTTTACTTAGAAATTCTTTTTACAACGGCAATTTGTTAAGCATTTCATTGAAATTCTAAGTACTTGAGAGGCAAATTTAAAAATACATATGATATCCTACGCGAGCTTCCGTTTGGCGATCACTGCTTTATAATATTTCAAAGGTGTTATATTTATATAAATAAATGTAAATATATATAAATATTATCTCCAAGAGGGACTCGGAAACTCTTTTTAATAACATTCTGTAGTGACACAATGCAGCAAATAGAGTATTAAATAGAAAAGCTCTGCCGAGTTCGTGAAAAATTCTGAAAGAATTTATTTCTCCATGTGAAACATGAATTTGCACCAATTCAGTGTTGTATGAAATTCAACAATGCACTTCGGCTATCTCGACAATATTGCAGCTGCATAAAATGGAATAAAATGGAATATGAAAATAAATACAACAATAGAAAATCTTGGAATAATTCGTATAAAACGCAATTCATATAATACGCAATATAAATTATATTATTCTTCTGACACATATATATTGTTTTGCGATAAGAGGCTCAATAGGTCAACAGTGTGAGATTTGGATAATGACACTAAAAATAAATTATTCATAATATTTATTAAGTATATGTACAGATAAGTTACAGATAAGTTTTGACAAACTAACGGGGCAACGATTTATTTATTCGTGTATGTTTTCTGCGATGTGTTATTCGTGATCTATGAATTTTTCTGCACTTTTCATTTATATAGTAATAACCCGGATTACATTTATGTATTATAGCAGGTCTCACAATATATTTTTCAAACATCACAGGTTGGTTTTTGTTGTTGTTTGTTGTCGGCCTCGTTTCTTGAGTATGATTTATCGAAATCCGCTCGATCGATGAATCCCTCGTCGATGATGCGATGTCAATAATCAACAAGATGAAGCAGATGTCAGTCGCTATCTGATGCGTCATCACTCGGTGAATTTTAAAGCACTTGTTTAGTGTTAGTATGGAAAGTGACATATGGACCACTGCTTCGAGAGCGAATCTGACAATGCCGTGATATAATGTACACGCTGATGATATGAATATTGTATACAAAGTTCAAGGATCTAAAACTATCATATTTTTAGTTTAATGATGAGGATCATTGCATAAGAAATAAAAAAAGATTTTAAGTTATTTTTTAAATAAAAAATATTTATATGAATGAGCTAAATGGTGATGAGCTATATGGTGATGAAGAATATATTTTCTATTCATATATTATTCTTTTCAGTTATCCTTTGTTGTATGGAGTGAAGGGTTGATATGTCTAATTAACCCCTTGTGTGATTTGCCCGAATACAATTCGGGTAGGTATTTTGCTCACAGTGATTTGCCCGAACTGGATTCGGGCAAATCGTACACGAAACATTTTATAGTGATTTTATAGTGAATCCAACTCGGGTCATTCCTCCAGAACGCATCGCGCGTGGTAATTTGATCTTTCAAAAACAATTACCCACTTTTTTCCAGAAGTGGTTAATATTAATATTTTTTCAAATTTACTAATTAGTGGCGGTTATTCTACCTCGTGCGAGATGATTTCCCGCAATCTGAATTTTAGCCCCCTAGTGAGATCAAGTGGCAACATCAACGATCATCAGCGCCACTATACTAAGACGTCCCGCGGGCGAACAATCCCTCTCTCTCTCTCTCTCTCTCTCTCTCTGTCCCAGCGGTCGTTACGTTAAGACAGGGGTCGGCAAACTTATTAGCCAAAGAGCCAAATATGTTTAGTAATTTAGCAAAGCTTTATTATAATTTTAGCACTTAATAAATAAATAAAACTTGATTTCGTACTTAAAAAAAATGTTATTCTTTGATAAAAAATATTAAGTAATTAAGGAATCCAAAAATTTAAATCATGACAATGACTGAAAACACTCCGCTGTTTTTAAATTCCTGAAACCTGTTGTGAAATGCTTCCCTAATAATTAAAATGGTTGTATTGAAATAGTGTTTGTCAATAGATGAATTATTTTCTTGGCGATGCTTCAGCAGAC
>JAGXCT010036691.1:0-38461 GCA_022495035.1 Philopotamus ludificatus | reverse complement strand
TATTCATGTATTTAAAATTATTCTCACCAACACGAGAAAGTTAATTTTTTGTTATCAATGTTATAATTAGAGTATTTCGCATAGAAAGTAACAAGCAATGCCTAGATTTAATTAAATATATATACTAAATCAATTACTATTTTTTTGAGGTATGTTATCTCCTAACAATATGTACGCAATAGATCAATAATGGATAGCATTTAAACAACATGTTGTAAAACAATAGTGACTGATTAACGATCATATATTTAATGAAGATTTAAAATTATGATACTACTATTAGATATAATAATTACATAGAGCACAGGAGAATTTGGTAAAGCTTTGAAGATACAAATTATGCATTGAAAGAATATTTATGATAAAATTGTGCCCAAGATATGTTTCTGATGATGATTATAATTATTTATTTTAAAATATTTCCTTATTTTTAAATACCTTAAGAACTCAAACTCATTTTATTTTTTAATACAAATGCTTATAAAAAGTTCAGTACCCAAATGAAATAATTTTATTTACATTAAGAAAAAGGAAGGACAGTCCCTGTATCTAATTCAATTGTTCAATAATTATAAATAGCTTATTGTTAAAGAGAATAATAATATCATTGAGATCTGATAATTCATCTCGATGATATCTCAATACAATATAAAAATTTGCCACAAAATTTGATTTAAAAACAATTAATAAACAAACAATTTTCATCACAAAATGATTGACAAATTTAAAAATGATAAAATTATTACATATTTAATTAAAATATATTTGATAATGATCTCAATCATGAAAATCTTTAGAGACATACAATTATAAAGATTGATACTTTGAAACCAGGCATATCGCGCTATTCCCTGTGGTCGCAAACCTGCCTATATCGCCCATTACTCCAAATAGATACTAAAGATTACCACTTGTCATAGTGTGACGCAATTTAGGTCACCGCATAAGATATAAAAAACAAGTGTAACAAATTTGCCAGAAAAAAAAATATAAAAATATATTTATCTAGTTCCAGAGATATCACTAATAAGTTCATTATTTAAACACAACTATTGTCGGCAGGCACAATCTATGCGCAAACTAAATAAACTCTTGTGAGACACGTTTAATTTTCACACATGCGAATCGAAGGACAAGAATTTTGCACATCCGGCTTGTGTTGATAACAGAAATAAATTTAATTATTATAAGATATGAATTCTATAATTAAATAATTGTTACTTCTAATATCTAAAGACGAATATTAACATGTTTACCATTAATGTCCAAACTCAGTGATTTATTTTATAAAGGAGACTTTTTCTTAATTGTTGAACTTATAATCAATCTATATCCCCCTCATAGCTTGAAGGTAACAATAGATCTTCCAGAGAATTCTGTTTAATGCTGGTCAACAGAAGGGTATGGTGAAGGCTGCTGACCTCCATCTCACTATAGAAATAAGTTGGATGGTGCAGGGCTTTCCAATAAAAAAAAATTATGTCGTGCAGAAGTCATCAGGAAACAATTATGCGTAAATTTTAACCATGGTACTCGATAATGTATTCTCGTAAATAGTATTTTTTAGCGCTCGACTATAATTTTTTATTCTTATGATGAGTTTATATTAGCCTTCCTAACAGTTATAATATTCTTGGGGGACTTTAGGTCTGTATTAAAACGTCTGACAGAATACTGTAATTATAACTTTGATAACACAAAATTAACTTCTCATGTTGGTGAGAATAATTTTAAATACTTGAATACTGATACACATGCATCATCAAAATATTAGCTCCCATATAAATGCAGAAATTAAATTGGCCCACTCAAGATTAAATTGGCCCATTCTCTGTCACTGATAACAACTAATTACATAAAAAACAAAAACGGTATATCATTCTACACCAGTTGTATTAGAGACCTCGTATCAACATGAGGTTACTAATATTGGGTTTAACCTTAGCGTTGTGTTTAAGTTTATGTGCATCCGAAAAGAATTACCGATCGGATGGTGAGACTAAATATTTTAATGAATCCACTAAATATTAATTACTAAAAAAATATTCATTATATTACAGATGAAATTACTAACCATATGATCAAATATGCTAAAAAAATTCAGACAAAGGAAGATGAAATTGAATTTAAGAAGATAATTGAAATATTATCGTTCCCAAACTACATTTACAGAAATTCCTTGGCTGAATATGGACATGGAAGAGCGGTAAGAGCAATTTTTGATCAATGTCGAAATAAGTTTTAATTAAATTTTGTCGACTTAAATTTTGTGAATTTTTCAGACATTAACCTGTGTTTCATGTCGTTCAATTTTAAATACGATTATTAGTTTATACCAAGACGGAGCCAGTGAGCAAGCACTTGTCGATGTTGTTGTTGATTTTTGTGTAGTACTGCAGATACAGCCAAAACATGTTTGCCGTGGAGTTATCGAGATGAATTCTGTTAGTAAATATTTTTTTATTAAAAATAAATTTAATATTTTCAGTTATCATACATTTGATGTATTACTTTTTTATAGGGAATTGTTGTGCATATTCTTAGCCAAACACCTGAATTTTCATCCAGAACTTTCTGCGGTATAGTCTTGCAAACAAGTGATCCGAATACGTGTCCATTTGAAGATGAACGATATGAATGGACAATTGATATACCAGAGAAGAAGAACAAAGTGGAACAAGTGTGTATTTTAAATATTACAATAAAACTTTTTCTCCGGTAGTTCTTTCTTATAATTTATTTTATTCAATTGTTTTAGCCACCGAAATCTAAGGATGCAGGTTCATATAAGGTTGCTCATATTTCTGATGCACATTATGATCCAGAATATGAAGCATATAGCCTTGCCGTCTGTGATGAGCCTACATGTTGTAGAAGAAACCAGACTGAAAAAGCTTCTCGTAGATGGAATGCTTTATACCAAGAAGAATTCACAGATGAAAACTTGTATGTTGACAAGAGTGGTTCAATTTATGTAGATCTTGATTTGGCAGGAGAAATCGCAGCCAAAAATGCGTTCCATCTTGCAAGACAAGCTAAGGAAATTCCAGAAGAGCAACAAGCTGGTTATTGGGGAGATTACAGAAATTGTGATACAGCATGGTGGGCATTTGAAGATGGCGTAGACTTTGTTGCTGAAAATCATCAAGTGCATATAAAAAAGAAATGGGTTTAGACATTTGAAACTATCAATAATACAATTTTAAAATTTATATTTTAGGATCTTGAATATATCTACTATACTGGAGATACGATTGATCACGGAGTATGGGAGACCAGTTATGAAATGATAATAGACAGTCTTAGTGATACATATGATAAGTTCAAGGAGGCTTTCGGCGATAAACCAGTATTTCCAGCACTTGGAAATCATGAATCTCAACCATTGAATCAGTAAGTAAATTAAAAAAAAACAATACCACCGTATTACAATAAATGCATCAAGAATTTAGCTGAATTTAATAAAATTGTTTATTATAGATATGCACCATCCTATATAACCGAACCTGAATTATCTACTCGTTGGTTGTATGAATTATTGTTCGATAAATGGTCGGGGTGGATTCCAGCAGATACCAAAGAATCAATTCTAGAGGGAGGTTATTACACTGTTCTTGTGAAGCCTGGTTTTAGAATTATTGTTTTAAATTCTAATCTATGCTATGTATACAACTGGTAAATTTTGATTCTTTTATAAGATAATTGTTAGTATTAATTAATTAATTATGCCGAGTATTTTATAAAAAACAGGTGGATTCATATTGAACCAAAAGATCCTAGTGGACAATTGGCATGGTTAGCAAACACTTTACTTGAAGCCGAAAATGCAGGAGAAATTGTTCATATATTATCACACATACCGACTGGCAAAGCAGATGTTTATACCGTTTGTTCAAGAGAATATGCAAGAATTGTCGAAAGGTTCATATTATTTTTATAAAATTATACCATACACTATAAATTTAACAAATAATTTGATTTATATTTTTATTCACAGATTTTCTGATATAATAAAGGCAGAATTTAATGGACATACTCACAAAGATGAATTTAAAATTTATTATAAGAAGGAAACTGGTGAACCATTCAATGTGGCTTGGAATGGCGGTAGTTTGACATCGTATTCCTATGTTAATCTGAATTATCGTGTATATGAAGTTGATGCTGAAACCTATGTGAGTATTAAAATAAATTTAGGAAAAAAATATACATTATTGCAATACAAAATATTTATATTTTAGGAAATACTTGATATTGACACATGGATTTATAATTTAACCGAAGCTAACCTAACACCGGAACAACGACCAAAATGGTTCAAGGAATATTCATTCAAGGAGCATTATGGTTTGGAATCGCTGAGCCCTGCTGATATGGACGGGCTTGTTAAGAAAATGGTTACAACAGACAAAGACTTGCTCGCCATTGATTACTACAAATTCAGAGGAAAATCTCAAGAGAGATATGTAAATGGTGTCTGCAGCGATAGCTGCGTGCATAACAATTTGTGTTACATGGTCACTACCGAATTATATGAGAGAGAAAGATGCGATGAACTGTTTGAAACATATAAATCGGAAAGCAATGAATTGTAAATTATTAAATAAATAGGATTTAAATTATATCATTTTTAATTTGAAATATTCCTATATAACTATCCCATGCAGTTGGTGTATCTACAATACCATGTACGATGTTTGATATAAAAATAATCGGGATTTTTAAATTCCGCGGGATGTGCACGTTAAATTTTCACATTTTTTTTTCATTTTGTCGGGACACTTGTCCCCTGATGTATAGTAACAATGGCAGCCATGTTTATTATAATATTGCCTATCAAAAAGGTTTCACGTAGAATTTTTAGACAAAATAACAAAAAAATCACTTACCCAAAACACAAAGTGACAGCATTTTTTTTACATTTAGGAGAAAAAGAAAATCGTCGAATGAGTAGAATGCCATTCCCAAAATTAGCATTTCAGAAGTGCTTTGAAGATTGGAATAAACACTAGAAAAAATCTATGATGTACCTGATGGGGACTACTTTGAAGGGGACAAAATTAATATTATGAATAATCAAAGATTTTTAACAAAAATACATAATTTTTTTTATCAAACCTTGAATACTTCAGTTTATTTGGATTTGATTTATGGTAAATAACTGCAAGGTACTCTTTATTATAATCATCATTATTACTCAATAATCATAATAAAAAAAATATATATATATATTTAATAACTTTATTTTAACATTATATAACATATAAATTAACTAATCACACAGCCATTTACTCTTAAATTTTTCTTAAACAGATATTTATCTCAATTATACCTTTTAGAACAAGGCACTTTGGATTTTACAACAAAAAAGAGAGTAACACTTTGTGGAGGTATCATCTACTGATGTTTAGTGTTTATTTCCAAAAATTGATACCCAATTAACTTTTGGTTGCATAATAAATTGTTTATCACTTATTTTATCTAATTCTGAAAGCTGCAAAAAATAAAATATTTATTACCATAAAAACGAACAGTAAGCATTTTGGCTATACAATATAACATATTTGAGAATTACATCACATTAAATGAAGTATTAATGATTATGAATTTAATCTGACTACCAGACAGATACTAAATATTTCTTTAAATTTTAAGCTATAATTTTAATATCCAGATAATTACCTGCTCCCTAGTATATTTCACTAATTTTTCTACGACAATTGGATCACTACAATTCATTTGAAAAAATCTTCTCCATATTGCACCAGCAAGTACAATATCATTGCTCAACATTCCTTCATCATATCCAAGAATTGCCGCATTAAATTGTTCAGAATATATTTGTAATTGATCGTTAATTATTTTGCTACTTGTAGGCTAAAAAATTAAATGAATTATTAGTTCGCTATATGGACGAGTGTACTATATTAAAAATAAAATTTAGCAATTAATAAGCTTCTCGTATTTATAAATCATCAATATAATAATTTAAATAGATTAAAAAAACTATCTATCATAGATGCAAAATATAAATAATAATTAAATAAATTCTAATTTAATACCTTATGAATATCTAAGATTGTATACAAAATATGAGTTAATTTTTTTTAAATATATTACTCACCCCTAATTTTTTAACTCTAATCCTTGTATCAGCCCACAGTGCTTCAACCATACAGTTTCTCAAAAATTCTCCATTTTCCGGGATGGCCATTGACCTCACCATTAACATCCAAATATGCAATTCGGTAATAATAAACCATGATAAAAATGTATCGTCCAATTTAAATTCTTTAAACCATGCAGAATAATTTATTACATCGGCTACACTCTCATACAAAAGAAAGCCAGTATTACGCAGTTTCTGAAATTTTATATAAATAAATAGGAATTAAATAATCTAAATATAATAAGTGCAATTATCCCTTTCACTGCCATGGTCACACAGGTGTGACAACTATCAATTCAAGGCACACGCTAGAGGGGCTTGCTAGAAACTTTGTGCAAAAGTTATTTGGATAGGAATTTTTTTCATTAGATTCATGAATTCGAGTTTTAGCTACAGTTTTTCATTTGCAAATTTATTCGCGTACAGAACATAATTACTCAAATTTATCTAGCAGTTAAAGTGTTAACATAGTCAAATTGGGTTATATTGTTTTATTTTGAGGTGATATATATTATGGCAACACTGATTGTATTTTGCAAGCAGGTGTAAGTACTAAACGATTTTTAAAATACATATATACTTTTTTATATAAAATTGTTAACGTTCTGAATTTACTATTATTAATAGTGGGATGCAAGTTTAGAAGTATTATTACCCCTTTGATCGTCATGTCATTTTCTTGACTGCATACTCAGCTATGGATGTGCCGATTACATACAAATTCAAACACTCTGTTTAAACCTCCATCACAGGTATAATATTTTATTTTAACATTTAAAATTTGTAGATTGTCGATGACGTAGGTTTAAAATCCTGAATAAATGTATATGTGACCGGTGGAAACTCGATCAACTTGTGCAAGTATAGATATGTTTAATGGTCAAAATGCCTATCTAATTGTACGAATTATTGAAAATAATAGCATCTCGGAATACTCCATGGCTCATTAGAGTTTAAGTTTGAGTAATTAACACTTTCGTGGCCGGTGATGTATATATTGCATCATCGCATGTTCATGCTTGATGTCACATATGCATCATGATTGCGCTGACCGTTTGTGGCCGGTAATCTAGAATACACATCCGAACATTGAATACGGTGAATGAGTTTTTATATTTGAACTGCTGATGCTACATCTATTTGAAGTAATTCGGTCAATAGCGTAAGTTTATGGTAATTTGATGCGGCCATGATAATGATAATGTTGAAATTGCTTTTATTAGATATATCTATCGGATTAGTCGTTAGTGCTACAATATTGCGGACCGAATATTTATACAAAGTAATTTTTAATTGTGACAATTATAAGAAGCAGATTGTATCTCAGTTACCGAATCCCTACATTATTAAACTCAAACTATTTATAGGATCGCTCTTATTAAGTGTAATAAAATTTAAACTGACCTGCTTTGTTAAACCCGTACGGGCTATTCGTTTGCTTAGTTTGGAAAATATGTTATCATCGTCTTTGATCTCGATTATTTTTGTATTCAGCGAGTTCACATGATTTAAATTGTAGTAATTTGATATTATTTTATCATATTTCCGACGGGCGGATGGAGTTGCGAGAGTGGAACATCTTTGGATTTGAAACGAGTCATTATAGAAAATCTGCAATATAAAAACGATTACATTAGATTATTTTATCGATAAAATAAAAACATAGTCGGAATGATGCGTTTTGTTTTTCCGATTTATATATTATTTCAAATAACTTTAATCCTAGATAATTAAATTTACTATTCCATTTTCAAAGCCCTATTTAAGTAGAAATCTGCACCATAAATATAATATCGGGAGAATTATTTATTTTAATAATACCACAAAAAAAAATCTTTTCTCGAGATCGTCGAGATTGATTATAAAATTTACATCACATTTTAATTAACATATAAATCTAATTATCTTTAGCAATAATTAAAATGTTCCTCGAAGGCCGTGCTTGTAGAGGTTCTGCCATATCGACCCGATTTCTTTCAACGTTTTGAATTACTTATTGTCAAATATAATATGATATAATGATACGAAATATGATCATCGATCGACTGCCCAGGAGTCGAGGAAGCATTATGAGAAGCGATCGCGCAACATAACACTTGCAGACTGAGCTCGTAACTTTATAACGATAGTTTTGGACGACAATTTTAAAACAATAGATCGGGACGACGGCGGGGGAATTTTTTAATAATCTTGGGAACGTTTCGCTGCGATTATAAAACAAATAATGATAAATGCGAAAACGTAGGAACGGGGGTTCCACTGTGGCTGCAAAAAAAGGAAGGAAACAATCGTTAGCTCGCTACAAATAAATTCTGAGGGAGAACAATAATTGATTAGTTTTTGATTATGGTAATGCGCATTTCGGCCCAGTTATCTAAGGTTAATTACGTCACGTTAGTTAAATATAAATAAAAACGCCAGACGGACGGTTGCATTGAAATTTTGACTTACGTAAAACAATATATCTCCGTTTCATAAAATTTAAAATGACGTTCGGCCTTAAAAAAAAAAACAAAATGTCGCCGTCGAAAGGATCTACCTCCCGAACGCAGTTTGGTTAGGCGATTCGTCGCAAGGGCGTTACGCGACATGTGTCTCGCGGGCGGACGTTTTTCAGGCGCCGATATCAAAATTCGGTAATATTTGGCGCGAAATGTTTGAAGAGTTTTCAGGAAATCCCCGCGAGAACCGAGAACGGGAGCAGCAACAACCGGACCCCAATTACATGCAGCAAAACCAAAATATCTCAATACCGGGCCCCTCCGGCTTGATACCGAAACAAGAACCCTACAGCTTGCCGGTGTCTTGCTCCAGCGAAGCGCAATCGCATCAGAGCGGCGGCCAGTATCAAGTGGCGCTCGCCGAATACAACCCCTCGACGAGCAAAGGCCACGAAATCCTCTCGCAAGTCTACCAACAGAGCAACGTCCCACTAAAACTGGTCCCGGTCAAACCGAGAAAGTATCCCAACAGGCCGAGCAAGACCCCCATCCACGAAAGACCGTACGCGTGTCCCGTGGAGAACTGCGATCGAAGGTTCTCGAGATCGGACGAGCTGACGAGGCACATCAGGATCCACACCGGCCAAAAACCGTTCCAGTGCCGGATCTGCATGAGGTCGTTCAGTCGGTCGGACCACCTGACGACGCACATCAGAACGCACACGGGGGAGAAACCCTTCTCTTGCGACATCTGCGGCAGAAAGTTCGCCAGGTCGGACGAGAAGAAGCGGCACGCCAAAGTACACCTGAAGCAGCGGCTCAAAAAAGAGAAGAACTCGGTGAACGGGTCGAACGGGGGCAGCGGAAATCCGCCCCCGGCGCTGCTGCAGCTTCCGGCGACCACCGCCATGTGAGCGCCGCGAGGGCCGCATCGACAAAACCTCCCCCCCCCCCCCCCGAAGGCGAGCGAAAATCCGCCGCCAACCCCCGACTGTGATCTCTGATAGACTTAGCATAGACTAGTGCCAGACGCTGCACGCTAGTGTTACGTTCGAGTGAGAGAGTATGACTTTTTATTATTGTTTTTAAGATAAAAAAAAAATGTTTCAAAAACAACAAAAAATATATATATTATGATCTGTTATCGTAGTTGTTCGACTGAATCGCTGCAACATCTGAATTTAAAAAGCCGAACGACCCGTGTTTTACTCATATTTTAGGTTCCACTCTTTTAATATACATATAACAAAACAAAGCTTTAACTAAATAATATATATTTATCTATGATGTATGTATATATGAGAGAATGGTATGTTTTTAGATAGGATATTAAAATAACTTTTACGTGTTGCCAAATAACAAAAAAAAACGATCGTAATAACGACTTCATAGAACATTCCACGTTGTAGATTTTTTTACGTAAACGAAATCAATTGTTGGCTATTTTAGATTGGATATTAAATTATTTTTATCGTACATTTTTAAAATGAATTTAAAAATATATTACAAAAAAATCGAATTGTTAAAATTTTATAATCATTAAAGTCGAGGCACATCGCCCGTTCGCGACCCTCCGCCATCGCCACAAAGAACGGACGACAAAGACACACGTGCTTCGAAATCATTGCCTTATCTCACGTGTCTTTTATCGCTCTCTTCCATTCTTCAAACGTCCTCTTTCTCTCCTACAAGGTAGTAATCCTTCAGAGCTTATAATATATCGATCATTACATCAAACCTTACACAAAAAGAAACACTAACGAGTCGATGTTGTAGAAAAGCATTTTGCAAAATATATTGATCTCATTTTTTTTATGATAAAGTTAAGTTTTTATTTTTGACAGAATGGACTCGATAACACATAAAAGAATAATTTATTTATATATTCAAATTAATTGTAAGTCTCTCAATAGATAACTGAATGTGTATTCAATATTTAGTCGTAACGTATCGCGTCATAAGATTCTAGTTCAATATTGACGGGATTTGATCCAAAGTATTTTTCTGATTATATATTTAAAAGAAATATATACGAATCATTGTTGATAAATGTATTTATGTGAAAATGAAAATGTGCCTACAAACAAATCAGTAGGATTTTTTAATATGATTCATTGATAAAAATATTTATGTATTTACTAGCCATACCTTCTGTCCCTTACCCTTATTTACTATATACTATTGAGTGATTCGAGCATATTTTAAATCAACTCCGAAATGCACTAATATATATATATATTTATTATTTTTATATTATAAATATTTGTTTTTTATTTATACTATATTTTATATTTTTTGAATCACATCTAATGTGTCTCTTCGAGGTGGTCTGACCGCCAAGCGTCGTACAAATACTCTATTATCTTATTTTTCTTTCGGCCTAAAGCCTTAAAAAATTGTTTTCTTATTTTCTGTTCATTTAAATTAGCCAAATTTTATGCCATATGGCGTCTGGTTATGTCATAACTATATATTTTATTATGTACTTTTATTGTGTCTCTTTGCGCTATTTGACTAATTGAATTATAAATAAATTAATTATTGTACCTTTGTGTAAATATACATCGACTAAAACCATTTTTATGTGTACATATATGTATTATTAAAAAAATGAAAGAAACTATTAATTTTATTTAATAACTAAATATTAAAAAAAAGAATAAATGAATAAAACAAATTATAATCTTGTTGACTACACTATTTCCGTTTTTCATTTGCATAGATCCTCATTCCAAAAATTTGCATACACACTTTTCCGATTGATTACATATCCGTATATGGAGATGAGAAAAATATATTCATCGCATAAGGCATTCATCTCCATTTACAACATTAATGAGGAGCTGGTTCTCTTTGTTTGACTTTTGAAATGTTGTTTAAATATTTACATTGTTACTTTTGGCAAAAAAAATATTTTACGTAGGCAGTTGACCAAATAAAAAGATTTTAAAGTATCCAAATATGAACTGCTAACTTTTGCCATATTTTTTTTAACATAAAATTCAAAACGCATGCATACAACCGTTTCGTATGCTACTGGATTTACGTGGATGATAAGAAATAAAAAAAAATAATCGGGTAAATTTACAACAAAATGCATCTGGGTAATAGCTTGATAATAAATATTATAAAATAATCACAAAAACTCGTTAAAAATATGCTATAATTATTTTATTTATGCAATTAAAAAATAGTATATCTGATTCTAGAATAATAACTGCTTTTTCAGATGTTTCCGTGTAAAAAAGACATCATTAAATATGCTAGTTGGAAAGCATAATAAATTAAAAAAAGGTTTAAAAAACTGTGATATTATATTCTTTAATAAAATGGAACAGTCATTCTAATGAATATTATTTAACCTCTTCCACTCTGTCCACTTCTAGTCGAATCTATGAGTTATTCATGTTATATTTTTTAACAAATTTATTAAAAGAGATATTCATTGGGAAAATAAATAAAAAGCAAAAGGATTTGATCTGATCTGATTATAAAAAAAAAAAAACTTAGTTCAAAACGTTTGCTAAAAAATCTTTCGGGCCATTACGTCTGGCCCACGAACCAGATGTAGACCGTAGATGACCGTAGATGCTTTTGAAGTCCAAAGTAGCATCGGTTTGCCAGCATGGTTCTTCTTCGTACAACTAAAATGGTTTCATTGTTATTTGTGATAAGTGAGCCTAGATAAATTGAATTTCTGCAGGGCCTCGAAGCTGTACTCTTCTATATATTATAAGAATAAAGATATTTATTCATGATATGCTTCAAAATTTGATCGATATATTTCTGCAGACTGAAGACATACCGACCGTCAATTTTTTTTGCGGAACGTGTCACTAGCATACTTATCACTTGCATTTAGCACATTGTACCGGATGCGAGCGAGATAAAACGTCGTACCCGAGGCTATAGAAGCGAATAGACTTTTTTAGACATATACAAAAAGTTGCTGTTATGTAGATTTATATTTAAAGAGTTCTTCGAGAAAAATCAAAAAATTGCCTGGTTAATCGGATATTTATTGTATCAATTTTCTGCTAGAAAAAATAAATTAAAGCAACTGATTTTATATAAAAAAATATTCTTATTAGCTTGGATTCATTTTTATGATCAAATTTTGCAAATGAATAAAGCGTTGATTTATTCTTTGATGTAACCAACTAACACTGAGGTTATTTCAGATATTAGCCGCGTGTTAAATCATGCATTTTTATGTAATGAAGATGTTAACATAAACGTAAATACTCGCATATTTATTACCGTGTTTATTTCATTAAATAAGAGAATGTGCGTAAATGTCAGTGTGCATTGGCCAATGAACTCAAAAACATTTGCATATTCATATAAAATTATAATTTAAAAAGTGCTCGATGTTAGAGTCATATTAGGGTTAATCAATCGCGGTATTATTATTATGAATTTGATGAATGTATGGAATTTTTCAATGGTTTATCAGACTTAAAATGCGACCTTTACGGTTCAAGGCTCCAACATTTACACGATTGGACAACGAACGCTTTGATGATGGTTCATTTTTAAGAACACAAATGCGAAAGTGATGTATGATTCCGTAGAAAAGAGTGCATGATCCATTTTGATTATATTAATCATGATGCGGATATGAATTTGCATTTTATTCTCAATGTTAACATAATTTATTTATTATACTATTTTTACCCCGAGGTGGTTGTGCGAGATAATTCAATTTTCAATTAGTTAAATAGCTGTTGATTGATTGTTTCGTTGGATATGATAAAATTTATTTGCGTATCCTTGGAAGGCAAACAAGAGTATGCACACACATCCGAAGGTTATGTTTGTTATGTTTAAAGAACACCAATCAAGCATTATGCTATTGAAAATGTGGCAGCAGTCTCCAATAACAATATAAAATTGTTAAATGATTCGACAACTATTCATGTGTTGAATCGGTGCCGAATTTAATAGACAATAAAAGTCGTGCTCGTATGTATGCGAATAATATAACTTTGATAAATATTTTCATACCTTGAATTATGCGATTGATAGGCAGTAGAAAATATCGTGTAAAGTGAATTTATACTCATACAAAAAATATTATTTTTATGCGGTTTTCCATGCAAGTAATTCTAAAAAAACAAGGCGTTTTTTAATCAGTTTTAAAAAGGAATTTAAAATAATACGTCTGAATTTTTTTAAACTATTTCTTATTAAACAACGGTTTGTTCAGTTAATTCTGAGTAGTATTATTATATGGACATGTACTAGCTTTCCAAAAAAACCCCCTCAAAATGGAAATAAAAATAAACTCATATTCGAAGTGCATTACACCAGGGACGAGAAGTGGATTATTTATGGCTCTAATAAATGCAAAATGCATCAAGTACAACGGGACAAGCTTGAGTTAAATTGCATCCAGAAGAAGTGATACTGTGAGTGTATCACGGGATTTTAAGAGGATAGTTTATTTAAAATTTAATAAAACAAATAATCAAGAATTTTATTCTTCAAAATTAGAAAAATGAAAGGCAATACAACTAGTAAATAGACAATAACGTTATCTTGCATTATGACGAGACATCATTCTGCGAAATTCATTATAAAAAAACGGACTTTGAGTGGAAATAACAGTTATATCTTCCTTATTCTCCGTATCTTGTACAATCAGATTTTCATTTGTTTTCCGTTCTATAGCAGTTTTTAGACATAAAAATTGCAAATTTTGAGGATGTGAAAAGATGTTTTACTTCTTTTTTTGCTTCTAAATCGAATAATTTTAATAAAAATGGATTAAAAAGTCATTAATCAGATTATAGACTGAAGATTTGCTATTTTTTATTATTTAAATTAACCTAGCCGGGCCGATGGGGTATATTGGTGTACCAAGTTTTCAATCATTGTCCTTTATTGTCTGAAATTGCAAAAAAATATCTGTGCATTAAACAACATAATTATTACGATTTTCCGTTAATATTATTTGTAGTTAAAATTTCCTTGGTGATTTTCAAAAAAAATATTAAATGATTGACAGAATGAGAAGATAGTTCTTAATATAGTAGAAGTTCACTGTATTGTTTTTTACACGATTTTATGTGCATAGCTAAAATTTGAAATATTTTTTTAAACAGAGAAAACACAATTTGACTGTTTATATTAATTTACATTAAATAATAATTCCGTGAATATTTTTTTAATTTAGGAAATTATATTAGGGTTGATTATTTTTATTACTGGTATCGAAATTATGATTATTTAACCTTTTCCAGTTCGTGGGCCAGACGTAATGGCCCGAAAGATTTTTTAGCAAACGTTTTGAACTAAGTTTTTTTTTTTTTATAATCAGATCAGATCAAATCCTTTTGCTTTTTATTTATTTTCCCAATGAATATCTCTTTTAATAAATTTGTTAAAAAATATAACATGAATACGCGGTTGGTTACGAGCCGTCGTGACCTAAAAAAAAACGGGGAGCCGCTTCAAAACACAGTACTCAAGTTAGTCAAGTTCAAGGTCAAGACGCTTAATATAAAAAATCAAAGTTTCTAAATAAAAAAAATATTTAATTTTATTAAGAAGAGAGACCATTTACCTTATCAATGATAATTATTACAATGGTTCAACATTGTAAACCGCAATCATTCGAATTCAGAGGAAATCCTTATTAACGCCGTAATTGGTAACAATTTCACAAAGGACATGTGTATAATTCTGCGTCTTGAATTTCGACAACCATTTTTAAAAACAAGCACGTTATTTTAACCCCACCGCACCGCTAGGGTCAATCAAAGATATTGTGCATAGAGCCAACAATTGATTCTGCAAACAAAATAAACGGGCTGCATATAAAAAAAAGAACACATCTCCATTGTGGATAGGTGATGAATGCATTAGTTCTAATGAAACTTCAATCAACGTGACGTGACCGTAAAGCCTTAGAAAAACACTGGCCAAAGCGTGTGTGCTGACATCAGCACTTTTTTTTAAACACAATCGATTTTAATTTGCAATTACCGGCGGCTGCCATACGGTCGAGGATGTGGTCCACTGGCCAAGTGTCGAAGGTCAACCGGACCAATTACGCCTAGGACAAAATGTGTATCATTTTTTTTTTATAATATTAAGCTTTACATTCAAATATATACATATATTTAATTAATACCGAATAATATGCGTATATGTTTTATTTTATTTCATATATGACCAGATCCCTTACTGGTCTTTGGGTCCACAATGGCCGTAGCTGATCCGACGACCGCCGAGACCAAATGAGGTTTGATTTATCCATTTTAAATTAAGCCGCATAGAACTCAATCCGCATTGAAAAACTCACGTGCACGCACTCAATGAACATTTTTGAGTGTTTTTCTTTTTCGACATTTTTAAATTTTGAACCCGTGCCACGCGAGACCGGTCCCGGTACTTTATGGTCCGGATCTCGTTATATAGAATCGTATAAATAACATTTTTGAATGAAAATTATGGAAATTTAATAACGTACTAATTTAATTATTCAAATAAAAAAATCACTAGATATATAACTAATATTGTATTATTATAAAATACTATACGTTGGAAAATGCATATTAAATTGTATTGCTTTTATTAATTTATTAACAATAATTTATAATAAATAATATTTACATACAATAACATTTTATTATTATAACTTATAATTACTTTTTTGGGATATTTTTAATATTGGAATACCGGAAAGAAATAAATTATTTTATTTAAGCTCAGTCAATAACTGTACACAGCAGAGTAATAATCTTTAGTAGTTTTTTATAGTAGTTTTATTGTTTAACTTTCGGTTTTTACAATACATTTTATTTTATGATTAAGGATAAAATATCCAGACACACAACAGGTGAGATATGCTGCTTATTTGCGATCAGGATTTCAAAGCTACCAAGGATACTAAAACCATAAGTGAGAGAAAAGCTCAAATTCTTTCAGTTGACCTAGCCGTGTCGATATTTAGGAACCCCAAGTTTTTAATTTTTTCGAACAACTTTTAGTATTTGTCTAAAAAAGTTTAAAGAATAAATATTAGTAATATGCATTGTCTTTTATTATCTGCTATTGCAAAAAATAAAAATACATAATAATAACAACAAGAGTGCTGTTGTCATCGCTTAATGTTTTTTCTAGCTCGCATCTCATACGATGTGCCGAGTGCAAGTGAAAATGTGAATGACACGTGCTTCGAGAGCTCAGTCTGCGGCGAGACATCGCCGAGAGCGTTGTCATATACGTGTCATATTGATTATTAGAAAAATCCAATTTATCGACCAAATTATGAAGCATATTATGAATAATTATTTTTATTCTTTGAATAATCCATTTTTTTAATAAAAGTCAAGATATTGATAAAAAAAATCATTAATATTTTAATCGATGAGAAATGGATTATTTTTCATAAAGATATTTAAGCTCAGTCAGTAACTTTTCCTAGCAGAGTAAGAATCTTTAAAAAAATGTAGTTTCATTGTTTAACTGGTTGTTTTTATAACACATTTTATTTTATGATTAAGGATAAAATCTGTATTTGTATTTTAAATTTTAAAAAAATAAACTTATGAACTGTTCTACAAAATAATAAACTTTATTCTGATATCCCTATTATAATAAAAATATTAAGAAAATTAAAATTCCATATTATTTTGTTATTGTCTAATAACTCAATATCTTAAACACTCCCTCTTCAATTCATTGTAGGTACTTTTATTCAAATCCATTCGTAATTTGACAGTATTGTGATTAGATATTTTACATACCATAATAATATGATATTGATGAGAAAGATTTTCACAAGAATAAAATGATAAAAAATATTGGAAAAGTTGTGGTAAGACATTGATCAGACATTTTCGATTAATAAAATTAATTACTCATATTTACTACATAATTATTTTTATAACAGTTTCAAAGTTAAGTTATTTTTCTAACATATTCAAATATAATTATAATTAATGTTGAAATATTTTGAATATTTTTTTATTATCTAAATAAAAATCGTGTACACTACCAATTCCTCTCGTTGCCGCGTATCGGAATTCGATTCGAATCACAGGTACAAGAACTTCCGAATTGAATAGCAACAATGGATAATAGATCATTACAAAATAATCGGACTAATGAAAAGAGACCTCCTCGGCGGCAAGAATGTTTACCAATATTTACATTGTCCGAACACCATACTCGTTTTGAGGTCTTACCACGACCATTTATTATATAACAAAGGACACTCGCGTGCTTACGCACCAGAAGAAGTTTTAATCCGGCGAGAAAATGTGTATCGGAATTTTCAATAATATTTAAAAAAAAAATATATGATATACTGTTGCATTTTTTACGAGATTTACCTATTACAAGTTGATGGAATTAAAATAAATATCAAGGTGATTTTTAATGATATTCAGATTATTCTTTGACCTTTATTGGGTGTTAAACAAGCGATATCTGTTGAATATAATGGATATTTACGAACCACCAGCCATTTTTATGAGCAGCATGCGTTGTAGTACTGAAGAATTACGCACACAATAATGGTTACTCCAATACCTGTACGGTTTGTTTTAGAGAACTGTATTTTAAACTCCTGAACAGTAAAATATGAAATCGAAAGCTTTTGTAATAATTCCTATGCTTTGTATAGTATCGGGTTATGATTTTTATCACTAAATTTAAATCTTTTTTACATTAAGAATTACGTCCTAAGCTTTGGCAATGGTTCTGTTGCATTAATAAAGTGCAAGCGGCTCTCGGACATAATTAGTAATGTTCGAAAGTCGAAGGATGTAAAAAAAACAAAATATTTATTTTTATTATATTATTTTATATACTATCAGGATTGGCTCATCCATATACACTGCGAAGCTGCAGTACCTCCAGGCAAATTAAGGTACATTTTTATATTTATTCATTTATTTCATAAAAAAAAACAATGCGTGATTGGCATTACAGATTAACCCAGGTCGCCAATCACGCATAAAAACATATTAATATATATATGTGTCTGTTGATTATATATTATGTATATAAAAATATAAATTATGCGATGTAGAGCAAGAGCGCTGTCTGTTCCTCAGCGCTACCAGTGACGTCTATTGGATGGATGCGGGGAGGCAGCGGGGTGGGAAGTCTCGTCCCTAAACGCTGTGTAACCAAATATTTTACCCAAGGCCCGCCACTGTATACTATTAAAAGGTAGCTATCACTGTTTTGTCCATGGGCTATATGTGGCAAATATTATTGAAGAAAAAAACACAACATTGATTACTGGATATAAATTCTGCAGAGATTTGGGGAGTTATAGAGCATTCACCAAGATTAATAATGCATTAAAATGTATTTTTTTATCTTTAAAATACTGATTACCTTCCGACAATATATGAAAAATGAACCAATATTTAAATAAAAACCTAATGATCCAGAGTTTATTTGATTCCTACATGACTGGAAGCAATTCTTTATCATTCTTTCTTAATTTTCATCTTGATAAATTAACATTGACTTTAATTTTAAATTACCAGCTTCCACTAAGAAGCAATGTCAATTGGTTTTTAGAATCTTTATTTTTGACACTATTCGTCCTTCGGTAGGAATGAATGAATAAGCTTTTTTCCAAAATAAATCCGTCTCCTCTACATTGAATATTTGGCTTGGAGAATATTCTCTATCTTAAATAATTCTGGACAATGAGGAAATATTTTTTTCTATGAGATTTTTCCCTCAGCCACCCTTCCAATATTTATGAAAATTAAGTGCCTTAGCTTGAATAATTGTAAAACACAGGGAGATGTCGTTTTGATATCGATCATCAATTCAAAGATCTTTCGACTGCATAGAAACGAATATTTTTTTAATTACCTTTAAAAAATTGAATTTTTAAAATGTGCGACTATCGAGGGCCGTTCTAATATAAGCAATATTTTGGAAGCTCTTATTTAGAACGTTTTTCCTTTAACGAAACAATTTTATTTACATGATATCTATTAATAAATTAGCATATTTTATAAGTAATGTTTTTTTTTAATATTACGCTTAAGAAGTTAAATAAAAATTTAATTAATACCATATGATAGTATCATCAAGAAAGTAGTGGAACTAGCACTAAGAACTGAATTATCAAAAAATGGATAATCAATACAAATCAACCCTAATTTCGACTGAACTCTATCAATTTTAAATAAGTTTAGATTATTATAATAAACTACACAAAGCTTAAAAATAGAGAGTAAACGCAGATAGCGATTTAAGCATTTCCGTACTTTTTTTTAAATATTTGGAAGCAATTTATCTTATCTTCATATAAGTCATGTATTTTCGAGTTGTAAATAATAAAATATAATATACACCAATGCTGTTATTATATTCGTAAATTGGACACGTTGCATTTTCCCAGATTTTAAATCTGATATTTATTGACTTCCATCGAATATCGAATTGTCTGCGCGTGGGTTAAGCCTAACGTGAGTTACGATGATGTTAGCTGCTTCTCTCTATGAACAATTTGACATTTGGCTTAAACCATATTTATATGTATGGATGATGGCTCTCTATTTCTTATAGCACACATGAAATATTCTTACACCGCCATATGTAGGAAGTGGTCTCAAATGAGCGATCGACTATTGCCACCACAAATATCAACCGAATTCATTATCATCCAAAAAAAAATTAAACAAAAAATATAAAAATAAATTTACAATGTCCAGTTTATTGCCCAAGTTGGTAATTATACGTGGCGCCAAACTGGCCGAATTTGCATATCATATCTCGGTGGAACATATCTCACATCTTCGCTGCTTTGCTCTCGATCGCCTTCTGCCCACGAACGTCAGCGCCACGGCATTTTGATTTTATTATCGACAAATTTACAGTAGACATATCCAGTGCGACATATATGCACCTATTAAACCGAAACCGACAGGTTATACGATCCTGTAAACAAATTTCAAAATTAAGTCTACATAACCGCGGCTCACGCTTCTGGACCAGCGAGACGCAAAGGGTGGCTGCAAAAAAAATATACACAATAATATTTTAATAAAATATTAACGATAAATCAAGCACAATATTACATAGTCACAATAAAATCATAGAATATTGATGTTAGTGCCATTAAAAGCAATAAAGCACACGTGTTAAGGAGCTCTCACACGCACAAAGGATGACAATGACAATCAAATTGACTTTAACCGTATCGTGTTACCAATTATGGAGAATGCGTTGCTAAAATATTGCGTATTTTAAAAATATCGTGTTTCGCTTTTTTTAATCTGATTTAATATCATATTAATCCTTTCAGCGTATTTAGAAAATTATTTTTGCAGTTTACGATTTTTTTTAATGTTGTAATTTCTGTAAATGCTTTGTATTTTAGTAGCAGTTTTCATGTAACGCATGGTACATATTATTATGAAATAAATATGTCGATATATTTTTATTTTCATTGGCGCGAGCCACACGTTTACGGCCGGCGATAATCATAAGAGCGGAACTCCATATAAGCGAATGGATCCCGGCGCCTATACGACCACGCACAGCTTCTCAACTCCCCCCACCGCCGCAGACGTGTGGAAGACGACCTATCGTTTCCTGCATTTTCAGTTAACTTCTTGGCTAAACTGGCTGATGTTACACAATGCATAGTAAAATGTCATGTGAATTTTAAACGTTGTACGATACGCATATAATGATTATATGTGCAACGTATGAATTATTTCTCTTATATCTATATTTAAAATATGAAATAAATGTAAACTATATTTTTAGACGTCTGAAAAAAATATTTTCTAGTTCTGATACATAGTTTCCTAATTAAAAATATTTATACTATGTTATTAATTAATTACCTACGGGACAAATCACGATCAAATATACGCTGAGGTGATCCCATTCGTTGAAATTTAGTGAAACGTCGTTTTTTATAAAAAAAAACCATAACTCTTTTATTAATCAAGAGATTAAGCTGAAAATTAAACTACTTGAACTTCAACATTTACTAGATAGTTAATGTAAAAAAAAATCTTATGGCAGGGGTCACTAATTTTTTTTTAAACGGGCCGAATTGAAACTATTATAAAACTCATTCAATCATTCACTCATTCCTGTAAAAAAGCTAAAAAATATTTCGAATAAGTGGTTTTATATCCACTTGCCATTTTCATATTTAGAAATATAACTAATAAATTATATAAATATTTTAATACAAAGAATGTGGTGAAAATATCGAATATTTTTGATATTACTCTCGAATCTCGAATCCTGTACCTATTATTATAAAAGAATGAAGAGTAAAATCAGGAATATGAAAAATAGGATCATTAAAAGTCTGTATTTTTTAAAGTAGTATAAGTACATTTTCCATAAAAATGCGTTAATGTACATTTCAGTTTGATATAGATATTAATGGTGTACAATATTCTTATGAATTTATCAGATGAAGCGAAAAGATTTTGAACCACACAATTTTTTGTAATAAAATCTCTATCGAAATAAATGCGGAATAGAAAGCTCTTGATTTTATTGGAAAACGAGAAAGCCCCTAACATGAGAGCAATATCACTGTACGTAATTTAAAGAACCATAACAAGAGAGAAATATAGAGATGATGATACCTTACATACCTCCGATTCACTATTCTAAGTGTAATAGAGTATAAGTTTATTATTAGTTATATGTATAATATATAAAAAAAATCATTCCTTAAATGAATAAAAACATATATTGGGTTTGATCTGATATCCTATTCAATAAAAGTTTTTTTTTATATTATAAGATATTATATTAAAACGTACAAGAGGAAATGTTTAAATTTTTCAATAGGACTAATTTAATTTTAATTTTATATATTAAACAATTTTAATACATAAAAGTTAATGTATGATTTTTAACTCCGAGATTTAGATATACAAGATTATTAACCTTTTCCACTACGTTGACCTGACGTGTTGGCCCAATATATATTTTAGCGAACAACTTGAACCAAGTTTTTCATTAAAATAAAAAAAAAATAGTGTATTTTTTAATCGGATATCAGATCAAACCCTTAAGATGCTTCTTACTCATTTTTTCAATGAATATCTCTTTTAATAAATTAGTAAAAATAATATAATGTGTGTAGCTTATAGATTCGACTAAAAGGGTACGGATAGGGTTAAAACACTAGTCATATTTAAATTATTATATATTATAATTAATTGATTATATACGTCCTAGAGATTGCAATTTCTACATCCAAATGCGACATACGAGTTGACTTAGTTGAATTTATTGAAAGGCGATTGGTTGAGGTTGGGACAAGGCGAAGACTGATGACAGATTGCGAAGGACACACAACGTTGGAGGATACTTGTGAATAAATGTTTCATATGATCCTAAAATTTAGCGTCGACGTTACTTTTATTTTATCACTCATTCAAAATTATTAGAAAAAAAAAATATTAAATAAAAGTATGTAGCTAAATAGTGTAAATAAAACTAAGTATATTTTTTTCATTGTTGATTGGATCACAATTTTCTCTGTTTAGCAGCATCCTAACATCAAATGTCAAACCCTTGCCCGAGTCGGAGCATCGAGAACGTCACAGTGGCGATGCCATCGAGTGATTCATTCCGAGCCGGTGTAGAAGGAGTCCTCGTCCAGTATGCAAATACGGCAAACGTGCGTGCCAGTATCGAGTGGATCTATCATCCGCACTTGTTCTAATTACATCAATTTATATTCAGATAACAAGGAACGATGCACTAATATGGCAATGAGAAACAGAAAACAGAGTGACACGTCCCAGCTGCACTTGGGCACAATTCATTGTTGCTGTCACTCTTCCTACCAGTCAAAGGTCGGACTAATTGACTTATAAGGTGTTCGATTTGTTCCAATTATGGACGAGATGTACGCACCGAGAGTTATGGGTCTGCCAGTTGACATTTGTTAAAAAAATATATATGTATAAGCAGTATTTTATTTCATCCAGATTATTTTTAAATAATAATAATTTCTTATAGAATTTAAACAAATAAAAAATTCTTGTTTTTTTTTCATTATAGTGTAATCAGAGATTAAATCCTTATATACAGTTTCTTATATCCAGACATATTTAGATTTTTTTAAATTTTTTCTTGACATCGTGTTAAAAAAAATAAAAATAAACTTGACCGTAGAACAAGCTGCGAATGATTTTCTCGGTGCATAGTTGCCCCTGCACTGATCCTATTTATTGCAGACCTGATCCTATTTGACCGGTGATCAATCAACCTTTTCTTCGCCGACTGATACGGCCAGACCGATGGCTAATATATGATACGACCAATGAGAAATTCCCGACATAATTATGATGCCAATTGTATAAGAAATGAGGGCCCGAGAAATTAAACGAAAGTATCCATCACGCTCTTTAAAACTTTCAGCACCGCAAATACCTCAGAAATGCGGTTAAATCCACCTCAGAGAGCATATATGTGCTTTCATCGATTGTTAGTATGAAAAATTATTCAATTAATATGAAAATCGTGTATCGATACCTCTTAGTCTAGATTCCTGGTATTGCAAACCATTAGTTTATTTAACAGATACGCAATAATGCAACACAATGTCAGATCGCAATGCAGCTTAGACGATATTGCATTCGAGTTGCATTTCATGTCGGCCTTGTTACCTAAATATCTCGCCGGATAAAAAAAGGACAATGAACCTATTCATGCCGCATAATGAAATAAAACGACAACCGCGACCACAAACACCGAAGAACAATGTGTAATATATTATATCATACGGAAAAAAACTTGAATAACAGCGGGTCGAGGTCCCAATCGCTTAGATCTAATCCAAATTATCCGGATTTAGGAGCTTTTCGACTATCGCTCGATCCGATGTTTAATTATAATAAAAAAGTATTACCTGTGCCATCATCATTCCGGGTATTTATTTATCCATCGTTATTGGCCTGTATCGTCATTATAAATCAAATAACACAGTTTAATGGCAAAACTTGTTTACCCCTGTCCCGAGGCACATAATAAATGAAAGTCTCCAATCGATCCATTAATAGACCATTCAGCCGAAGCTGCTTCTTGTATTTCTTTCCTCTGGATTTATCGGGTTATCACTCATTTTGGACGCGATACGTCCAGAATTTACTCGACGTATCTTTCGGTAATTTGTTGTACAATTATTTTTTATTTATTTGTACGCGGATGCTGGGGCCGCCGTGAGGCCGTGTTTGGTCACGGAGTGTCACGTGCTTTATAATTACTTGTTTCATTACGTATTGCGGTAATTAACAAATAATTAAAAAAATAACTCTGTTTGACATGATAAGATCATCGACATTTTAACATTGCCTTTCAATGTCGATGATCTCAAAATAATTTGTTATATTCATACTCTAATTTTTAATCAAAATAACCTTCTTAATTAACGAGATTTAAAAAAAAAATATTTATAATAAAATAAGCTATTGGTCATTTTTAAAAACATTTCTAAGTGATTCTCAAAAAATACCCTTTTAGGGAAAACTTATACTTTCGAATTTACTTCATGATATGCTTCATAATTTAATATGACGCTTAAATGACAACGTACTCGCAGTACGTTTCACTCGCACTTGTCACATCGTACCGGATGCGAGCGATAAAAACATCGCGCCCATGGCAACAGAGGAAAATAATATTGTTTTTATTTTTTTACTCAATTGCGGACAATAAAGGTCAATGATTATTTATAATATTTATTCTATAGACATTTTTAGGCATATAGATTTATTAGACATTTAGACTTATATTAAAAAAGTTATTGAAGAAAAATTAATCATTAAAAAAATCCTCTCTAGCCTTGTAGTTGGGGCTTTTATCATTTTACTGAACTTACACACAAATTCATTTAATTTTCTGTAAATATTAATTTTTTTAATGATTTTAATGGTAAAACCCTTGAATTTTCATATAAAGATAGCCATGAGATTTTATTATAACGATAATTTTTACTTGGGGCGCACAATTACCAACTAATTGATCATACATTCCTTATTCATATAATATTTTTTTGTTTTTAATACTTTTAATAATAATTAATTATTATCGCGGGTGCATATTTCTAGTCTTTTGAGAATAATTCTTTCCAAAATTTTCCCTATTTTAAAGATCCTTAAACAATAAAACCTCCTATAGCGTCGAGAAAGGGACCACGCTATAAAAATACGCCTTGAGAAAGAATTAATTATTTACCCACATTTTTTTTAATAACATTATACTTTAAAAGTGTATTATTATTTTTTAAACAAAACCACAGTATATATTTATTATTCTTGTAAACACATAAATCATTTATGCATTTGTCATTATTTATTGCTCATTTTATTACTAGCTTTGGACATTTTTTAAGAACTCTATTCAATATAAAATTTAAATAGTGAAAAATATTTACTTACATATATTAATATAGCTTTTTTTCTACAAATTGAGTACTTAACAAGAAAAATCTGTTCAATAGAAAACGACGATTTGAATGAAGCACTATATGAGGGATACACCACACATACCGCTCTATAAAAGGGAGTGTTATAGGAGAGTTGACTCTATATCCATATCAATAAATTTGATAGTTTCCTTTTAAAAAATACAATTATATTATAAAAGAGATTTTTCTAATACATAAAATTAATTCATAGTATTTAATAACAAAATTTTATATTTTTTTGACACTTCTACTTGCCGACAATAAACAGAGTTTTTCAAAAAATCACTCATCGCCGGATATTATGAGTGGTGAGATATCCCCGGCATTATTTAGAATATAATTAACATCTTTGTGCGAACATGATTTCCATGTATATTTTCTAAACCGTGTTTAAACCTAAAAATCTACAAAAAAAAATAAAGTATTTTCTATGCTAAACTATGATATATTATTATTTTTTGTTAAAGGGTTAATACCGTATTATAAGAATATTTTGCGTGAACGTCATCATCATGAGATAATATTTTTTAAATGTCAATCAATATTGTGTGTTTTTGTTTGTTGTTATTATCTAAGATTTTCTAGATTATTCGTCCTTACAAAACGCTGGCAGGGCTAGGCTCCACATTTAAATAAAGATGACGTGTGCTCATAATTTGTCAATGTACCAGGCTGTACTTACTGCACGAGCCGTTTCGCAACTTCCTATACTACGTGCCCAATAAGCCGCAGGTACAGAGCGGCCCACGTGCCCCGGACACCCACACCTGTCCGGGCACACACCAATTTAATTTTATCAATGAGCACCAAACGGGTTAATTAACTGCGGAACATAATCACTTGTCTATGCCGGGATCTTGTATACAAAAATGTGATCTCTGATTTTACGCTACATTCATAATAAATGTAAGCCCACGTACTAAATTATGAGATCATAATACGAGCAAGGTTGCTGATACTCGACTATCGAATTACACTATAAATCTGGTAGCATCTAATTATTTTCGATGTCGAGGAACCTCGCTCAATTTTACATTTTAACGGCGTCAAAGCTGCGATGCCTCTTTTCTAAATAATTACAATTTCGGATTAATTTATTCATCGATTTATGGCGATCGTGAGGTGAAACGAACATTAGATTCAGGCGTGCACATATCCAGCGCCCGGGTGTCAATCGAGCGAATCGATAAATCCATATATGCACATGTTCATTATTTGAACAATATAATTTTCACTTCAACTGTGCACTATTGCAAGGCCTATTGTTAGGGAATTGGTGAATGGTTTTGCTGTGTTTCTCAAGCTTCTACTCCTACACACTTCCTGAACGCTGCGGGATCAGAAACCATTATCGAACAAGCGGTCAGGGCTGCCAGCTGCCAAGTCAAGAGTCAACGAGGCCAATGATGTTGATGATGAACTCTATTGATGCATTATACTCGTATGAAAATAATAGAAAAAAATCATGGTTGCACATCCAGGTGTCTTATTGTTATTACCAAATGAAACACTTGAATAATATTTAAAAAATATATCATTTTTTTTAAATATATTCATTTTGCACTACTTACAATAAATAAACATGAATGAATTAGCACGTTAGATGTGTATATATATTACAACCAAGCTTTAATTCGTAGAGTAATCCTTTGACACTATGGAAAAAATATACACTCAACTTTAACACGATCCATATGCTATATTTTTACATGAATTATTATGTTCTAACACGATTCATAAAACAAAGTATATATTTATATATGAATTTTCAATTTCACGCGTTGTTACCTTGCAGTGTTTATTCGTGAAAATCAGAAATGTATTAATTCAACAACACGGAACAATAATAGCATACAAAAAGCTTCATTAGATTTAATTACATCGAAATTGTCGTTAGTATTATTTTTTTCCTAATTAAAATACTTTGTATAAATAATTTAATGGGTTTTCATTTTTTACACGATTTTTTTTACCACAATGCTTTAATTTTTCGTAAAAATAACACGGTTTTTTAAATTTAGGGTACCAATTTTGCATGAATTTCATTACATTTTTACGCAGTTTTTAAATACATGATTTTTAGTAAAACTTATCTACCGTGTAAAAATGAGTTCTGGTTTTTATAATTTCATTTGTTGTTTTTTTTATCTCATAAATAATAATCTTGTTCTTCTTCGGGTTTCCGGGTTCAATATTTTATAATTCTGGATCATTTTTGACCAGATTTATGACCGCGTCCGTAATTAAAAAAAAGGTATGTAATACGTTAATAGTTTTTTTTATTTAAAATAAATAAATAATTATAAACAATTTGTTTTTTACATTTATTTTTTAGCACTTTTGTCATCTTGATTTTTTTTAATTTAGCGATTTTATTGGTGGGGATTGTTTATATCATAACAATTAATTTCGTAATATAAGGCTATTGCTTGTTCAATGAGATGACGTACCTTTGAAGATCTTTTAGTATCTGAATCTATCTTTTCTGTTTTTCTGTAACTCGTTCTTCCGAAATCATAATCATGTATTGTTTTGTGCGTTCCTCAGCATTATTTTCCTAGCTTTGAATTACGTCATTTTAAACATCCAGATTAAGTATTTAACAATTTTTTTTAACTTTGTCATTTTTAATAAAATTCAAATTATTAATATAACGTTTTTATTAATTTGTTCCATGTAGTATTCATAAATGACGATGTTAAATTGGATCGTCCTTCTGAGATATATTTAGTTGCACGATAGATGATATACAATATTTTTTGAAAAATTCTCTCAATGACTTATTTTTCTCAGTTCCTGCAATTGTTCGGCCAAAAGTAATTCATAAATAATTCAAGTTAGCAAAACTCCTTTTAAACATAAGTCGAGAATTGACTGTATTTTCTGTCCAATGATTACAAGACAAATACGCAAATTTTCAAATTTATTAGAAATACTAAATAAAAAACCGTTATATCATTTTGCTCTCTGTCTGTAAACTTGCTAGTTTTAATTTAAATACTATACTCAGTTTATTTAATATTGTGTAAATAACATTTTCATCATCTTTAGATTTTTTCATGATTGTTTCGTAAACCTGAAAAAATAATAATCCAAAGGAGCGATATTTATTGAATACTGCTCTAAGGATATTAAGGTTCTCATATGTATATTATTCATACGGTTTTAAATGCTACCATACTGTTGACGGTGTAGATTATCTCTAAAGTTATTATCGAATTAAGGGTTTAAATAATGCTAAGGAACAGTATAATGAAGAAAATAAAAGTTCATTCCTATTTAATCCATCGTGTTTGTACAAGAGAATTATCTTAAATGAGACATTCAGATTCAGACATATATAAATAGTAATAAAAATACATATAAAGAATAACTAAGTTTACGCATTTTTTTCTGATTTTATGACGTACGTATGTGTATGAAATTTCCTCGGCACGTGAGACTTCAACCTCCCTTATGGATGCATATAATCAATAATGACCTTTTCATTGGAATCTTTTTTCTATTGCAATGTATCTATAAAAAAAATAGAGACACCTGTTATTCAACACGATGATAGCAAACATTTGCGTTTTCTGGGGGAGGTTATAAAATAATTAATAAATTTAACTAGAGTGACGTAAGATTGGTATATCAGTGTATCGACACAATAGCAATAAAAGAACCTTATCACTCCATTATTCGTCTCGCCACCGCGATTTTCTCTACGCCCATAAATTATCACCTGCTCCTCTGGCGTATTTTCAATCTTGTCCAACGACTTCCGGTCATTAGTTCTCAGGTAGCGCCGCCATCACCTACAGTGCCACCAGCTTTTCGGTTGATTTTCAAACAATTTTATTGCCGGTATATTTGTCACTCAATAAAGTGGACGTGGGCCGTCCCTCATTGCGCTCGGGCCACATAAATATTGAGCACTCAAGTTTCTCCAGCCATTGCCTAGATAAATTTATTTCGAAATATACAAAGGTGCACATACACACGCACGCGGCAGCGTGTTTCCTCATTTCATTCATTAATTCAATTCATTCATAAAAAGCCGCAGTAGATGGGCACGCTCCAAGGGCCCGGCCAGACAGAGACGGAGACGTGCGCCCGTCTCGCGTTGCGATGAAAATTTTATGAATGACGAAATGCAGACACACCTTCGAAAAGTATCGAAAACCGCGATACATTATAAATCAACGTCTCTGCCTCACCTGTCAAACTCATAAAAACTAATTGACGCCTCATAAAATATATACTAATTTTATGCAAACGTAAATCATATCATTATATTGTTTCTCGATGCTAGTGGCTCGCTGGAAAAACATCACGTCCAATTATTTCTATAAAATTAGCACACTGAGTAGATAAATGCAAGCTGTGCGATTTTATTTTGATATATATATATAGATATTAAATAATAAAAATTAAACTATTGTATTGTGTAATCCATAAAGTTAAATTCTATGTAGTAAATGTAACAAAGCAGACATTGAATTTATTATAAATTCTCAAATACCATTGTCATATACTAATGGATTTAATTTTATTAAAACATTTACAAAATGCTTGATATTAATTATATTATTATATATTATAAGGATTCTATAGTGGAAATCAATTCAACAATTATTTTATTGAAAAAAGGTTTGTCATAAATAAAATCAACTTAGGTGTTGAGAATTTCTTTATTTTATTTTTTTTCTAGTAAATTTAATTAATCATATAAAAAAATACATTGAAGAATAAATATGATTAATAATCATTGTCTTTTAATACCTATAATTGCGAAAAAATAAGAAAAACAAAAAAAAACAGCAATACTGCTGTTGCCACTCGATTGATATTTTTACTTGCTCGCATCCGGTACGATTTGCTGAGTGCGAGTAAATCGTGCGAATGACACGTGCTGTGAGAGCTCAGACTGCAGAGAGACTTCGCTGACAACGTTGTCATTTACGCATCATATTGATTATTTAAAAAATTCAAATTATGAATAACTATTTTTATTTTTAGAATAATTAATTTTAAAAAAATGTCAAGATATTGATATCAAGGTATCTTAGATACCCCCTTCGGACGATACGCTTGATTTCGAGCCGCCGTGGTAGATGGGTTAAAACATATTTATTATTCCGGGTTCTGTATCGTTCCGGAAAAAATAACAATATTTTTCAGTTTTCAGTTCAGCTCAAAATATTTTTAAATGTATTTATTTGTAATAAAAAAATATCACATACATTTTATTCCTTATTTTGTTATAAACACACTAATGAAGTATTATGTAAAGTAAATTAGGGGTAATATATCTAAAATAAATAATAATATAATTTATTAAACGAAGTAAGTTCGTACATATTCGCGTATTTAAGTTTATTATTTTATAGTTACAAAAAGTGACACTTGCCTGCAATTATTATATCTAATGAATTTTCATTTAAACTATTTATACTGTTTCGTAGAATAAACTTTAAGCTAGCGAAGTTCTTATCATATACTGAACCGAAACAAACCGAGTTTTTTAGTTCAGCTTCGGTTTTCGTTCCGACAAAATTACGTTTTTTTTTCGATTATTTGTTTTCAGTTTGGTCCTGTGATGATTTTTCTACGAATTTTCTGATATTCCTAAATATAAATATTTGAACATAAACCTAAGAATATTTATACGCTTAATAAATAAAAGTTTTTGGAAATTTTACCTAAACAAGAGTATATATTTTTTACACGATTCAGCAACTTCTGAAATAAATTAAACGCATAGTCTAAATCATTATGGCTTGTATAAAAAAATGTGTATAATATCTAACTTGAAATATATGGTCTATTCATTATATAATATAGTGAAATTAATAATATTTATTAGGTGAGAAATAAATATAGTGATGAGATCTCTACTGCAAATAACGAGTCAAAGAATAGCTGAAACACAAACAAATTACAGAACAGCTGGAAAACTATTTTTGGGAAATCAACCTAACTTTTAATTGTTAATTATATTAATTATTAATAATAGTTAAACTAATATTAATAATTAATATAATTAATATTAGTTTAACTAACTGATTGACAAAACAATAAAATCGAATGTATACAAATTTAACGCAAACTCTGTTAAACTAATTTTAGCGGTTAATATATTTTTAAATTAACTAATGAGAGTTTTTATTTAACAAATCCAAATAACAAAAAAAATAATAAAAATGTTACTATAGGATATTAGAGATTTTTTAACCTGTTAAAAATATATAAATATTAAATATATATTTTTTAATTATCTGCATATTTTTTTAATGTAATCAATTAATCTAAGGTCTTCTCCATTGGTATCATATTCTTACATGATGAATGAAAGCTTATATTGGCAGGTACTCATATTCTGGTCTGTCAAATAATCCGAACAATAAATTGATCCTTAAAATATTAATAAGTTTCTATATCATTCTGTGTAATATTTTACCTCGAATATGTTCGTTAGGAATTTTAACAAAGGTCTAAGGGGGGATTCAATTAACTCATTAACGTCTTCGCTCTCAACGTCCAAGTTTAATTATTTAATTGTGATAGTTACCACAGTATAATCATACTTTACTTATTATTTCGGTATTTATTAATATAATAATGTTACAAAATATTACAAAATTGATTAAATTCATTTTTTTTTAAATTTCGAATGCAATTGTATTGATGTAACTTTAAGCGATTTTGAATAAAAAAAAATGTTCCAAGAATATACATTTAAATCGGTTCGGCTTTAAATAGATAATATCGCAAAACTAACAAATCCATTTCGACAGGCCATTATAATAAATTCGTTACTTGCCCCTATCGTGACATACTACCCGGTATAAAAAAATATCGAACAAGTCATACGTAAAAATAGAAGCGGTACAAAAAACGCTCTTTTCTCGCTGCCTATGGTCATAATTCAACTTCCGATAGTAATTTTCTGAAAATAGGACCGCATGATCGATGTTTCGCTATTTCATTTTTTTTATAATTTTCGTGTAATTTGAGATATCAGCCGTGCCGATCGTTCGCTTTATGTGTCCATTGTGCTCGATGCTGCTCGCGCAATAATCTCGCAATGAATCTCACTCGATTTCACATTCAGTCATTCCATTAAATCTTGAACCCTGGCTATTTACAATACCAACGAATGGTCTGCGTGATACTTGTATAAATTAAATGGTACCACAATAAAAGTTTCCGTTAAAAAGCTTGTTCGTGTGTCAAACAACAGGATTAATGTAGCCATTATGGGATTACAAAATTTTAGTCTCGGGGTGGCTGACTCGCAAGATGGATTAAACCGAATCGGGCCAAAAATGTTCACTATGTATCTCAAATTGATAAGATAAATTTTAAATGTTAGATTTATGAATGAAAAGGAAGTAATTATTGTATTTTCCTATCGCCATACGTGCTTATCGCCAAACATAAATATGCATGTATGTATGTAATCATTTTTTTTGTATTATTTTAGTCATACAAATGCTGTTAGTTAATTATTTTATCCCATGTGGCCTTTAATGATAGATTGTATTAATCAACTTATAATGACATACATATAAAAGTATATAAATAGTAATACTGATAGAAAAACGATAAAACTATATGAATTTATAAGTTAAATGTTAATTTTTAATGTATTTTTATTGATATTCTAGAACCTATTGTTTGCTAAAAAAATTAGACCCAAATTAGACAAAATTCATATTCTAATTTATACAAGAATATTATTTTTTAATTTGAATATTTAAGAATTAATATTAATTTAATAATTTTGTCATAGAATTTTTGTCCCCCAGATTGATAAATGTTTAACATGTTTGAATACATTGCGCAAAAAATTATAAATAAAATTTAATCTAAAAAGCTTGGAGCTCTATATTTTGGTATAAAAAGCTATTTGATGAAAAATTATCTTAATCTTCAAGATTTTATATCTAAGCGTGTCATCCTTTGACACAAAAAAGCTTGGCTGTAGCAAGTAAAAAATTAACGAATTGGGATGGAATGATCCTGTCTTTCCATCATCTTTGTTAACCGATACGTCACGGCGGCTCATAATCCAAAGGGGGGTATATTTATAATGAAAAATAAACTACAAGCATTTCAAGTTGAGATTTTCTCTTTCTTTAAAAAATCTTTAATAATACTTTTTTAAATGAAATAGAAGAATATAATAGTTGTTCATGATATGCTTCAAAATTTCGTTGATATTTTGGATTTTTCTACTAATCAATGAATACTGAGGACACGCCTCCGGCAGAAACGACCCCCAAATTCTCGCGGCACGTGACGTAGTATACGTTTCACTTGCACTTGGCACATCGTACCGAATGTCAGCATGAAAAAACATCGTGCCCGCTGCTACTGAAGCGAATATTGTTATTTTTATTTTTTTTTTCTCATTTCCGGTCAATAATTATTTATAATATTTATTCTTTGGACTTTTTAAGAGTTGAAACGCTCTCTTGAATAAATCATTTAGAATAAGAGGTCAACACATAATATATAAGAAGAGAAATCACATATTATACTTATACTTTATGATTAACTTTAACTTATGATTTATTTTAAAATAAATCATAAATTATATTTAGCTTTATACCCAAAACATGTTTCTTAAATTAAGTACTTTAATGATTATTTTCTATATGGATTAACATACGCAAATTATTTATATATTCGTTTTGTAAAAATATTTTAATTTATTATTTATTAAATTATTTTTACGCATATTTTTTGTACAATTTTGATAAAAAAATGTCTTAAGTACAAAAATTAAATTCATACATATACCTGAGTTTCATTGCGCGATTTTAAAATACCATGATTTTAATAAATTCGATTATTAATCATTGAATTATTTTTTTCCAGAGGTTTGAGCTGTCCCCTTATTTATATTAATTTTATGTTTCAACTTTTACTACTATAGAGATTATCTTAATCTAAAACTTACATAATAATAAATAATGCAAATTTACTAATTGTCCATAATTAAGGAGGTGGAGAACACGAGGAAGGACGACCAGATGGGAGGAAATTTTAAAGATCCTGTATTGTTACTAATTTCATTTTACTATTTCTTCATTAATTTATTATTTTTCCTGGAAGAGAAATTAGGAAAAAACGTATTTGAATGATAAAAATATATTTGTAATGAATAGAAATTATAACAGAATCTTCTTCATTGGAGAGTTCTTTGTCGGACAAGTTTCCGTGAATATGTCTGTTCACTGTATCATCGATTCAGATGTCTTTTAGGCTTAAATTACAGGAAATAAAAAGGTAAATCCAAGATTTTAATCTACCAAAATAAAAAAAGGATTTCACTGTATGTTATTTGGGTTAATATTAACATAATCATTATTTAAACAAAGGTTTTTTTTCAATTATTTTTTAGTCGATTAGTGATTTTTGCAAATCTTGCGGAAACGGATGCGCTTATTATCGGACAGGAACATTAAATAAATACATACAAGTTTATTTTAACTTTAATAATAAACCATACACATGTTTTCATTACTCTAAGAATATTAATACAAATAAATAATAAAGCTCAATTTCTTGTCTTCAATTATAAATATTTAAATAATATTTGGTAATATTTTTATTCTTATTATGGCTGTTTATTAAAGAGCCCTAATAGCTGCAAAGAGCCATAACAGCTACATTTTGTTTTCAATTTCTAGTCATATTATAAAATTAAGAGTGGTAATCATGAAATATGATTTATATATAAAAAAAATATATTTTATACGACGATGTTTAATCATAGCAATTTTAAAATTTATATTAATAAAAAATATATTTTTACAGTTAAAAATATGATATAATGTAGCTAGAGTAAATTGTTTTACCGTTTATTTATTAATTTAAAATATAAATCAAATATCACTATGATATTTCTGACCTAAAAATCAACATCAGATTAAATTTATGTATTTCCAACCATAAAAAAATCAATTTGACTCGAGAGGATTATAATATTTAACACATATTATACACACACATCAATCTCGTTTGTTTGTCAGATCTAAGCATAAATATCCAATTTTTCACGTGCAAAGACGACATCCAAAGAGCACAAGAATGCCATATATGGAATATACATACTTCTTAAAACATCTCGTAAATCACGATCGACCAAATCACAAAATTGGGATTAGCCATCATCGTCTGTAACGGCCGGCATACGAGTTGGCCGAGCGGCGCCGTACGAACCGGAGCAGGCCCGCCATATAAACAAGACGAATCAGTTGTGATCCGACGTACGACGACTGTGTCGTAATTTGATTTAGGATTCCACCTGTTTTTTTTTTATATATACTGATTTATACGGACCAGTCCGACGACTTGTCGTGTCGTAAACGCGTGCCGTTCCTCACACTTTGTACATTAACGCTTCACACATTAGTTGGACAAATAACACCAGGATATGGCATATTTCTGTAGGAATATTATTCAGAGTCTAAATTTGCACTTGCATGCTGGATTTTTTTGCAATTTTGCTCCTTTTCGCCGACGGCAGGTATGCGCACGCGCATAAAATCTTTTATATCCCAAGTAATTAATCCTAAAATTATAAAAACAGTCCGTAAAATTCAATTCGTAAAAAGCATTTAAATTTTTTAATGGTTTTTTAAACATAACATGTATATATTTTATTCATAGTTACTAAAAACTCGGTACGCTTATTCCCCCTTCCCGTAAATAATTATGAGAGACAAATATGTCCAGAAGTAGTTGCAGAAGATATTGTTATTTTATCAAGAAAGGATTATTTTTCCTAAAATAAATTTGTGAAATAAATTATGGGAAAGAATTTAAATATATTGAGGATCTGGCTGCATAAAATATAAACGAAGCTCTCTTGAAATTGTGTTTTTAAATTAAAAAGAAACCTGCAAAAACTTGCGAAGAGTAAGTAGAAATATTCAAAGTGCTTACGAAAAATAAAAATATGATAACACGGACGAAGAACGGAGTTTAAATATCAGTAATAAAATACAGATGAATAAATTTTAATTTTGATTTACCACAATGATCATAAAAAATATATTATCTTAAAAAAAACATATGACATAATATATCTTCTATAATTCTGAATATTATTGCATTTCTTTACAAATGTGGATATTTTTAAAGCAGATTTTCCGGAGTGCATCTTTTCGCTAATAGTTCGTCGGAAAAGCTTCCCATTTGCCGGGAAGGTCGCATGCGATTGCTTCCTATTCCTGAAAATACTTCGAAGATTGGAAAAATCTCTATGATTTATCTGATGGAAATTATTTTATAGAAGACATAATATCGATGAATAAATAAATATGTTTTTAAAAACTAAAATTATGCGTACTTTTCATTAAATCTTATACTCATGTACCAAAATACAAACAAGAAAATCGTAAATTGTTCTTAAATGAATGTCTTAAATCTTATTATGTATGGGACTAATTTTCAAAGACATATTTTCTTGATTTCCTCCTTTCAAATGGCCTCATGATCATAAATTATTTCAATCATTATCATTTTAGCTAAATATTTTTTGGTTATATGTTTCATTTAAATATTGATTAAGCTTATTTTAATGTTCAAAATTTAATAAAGACGAATAAGATTCTTCAACATTTCTTCAGCGTTCACATTAAGTTGAGTTGAGTGTTGTCGCGATCGCGGTTAGGCACAATCATGATTTGGTAGATTTTATGGAACTATGAGGAGCCTATGCCGCTTTTTGTGCCGATTTAGTAACGAATGTGCTACCGTAGGTGCCCATCCGATTAGACGGTAAAATAGATACGAATCGGCCCTAACCACGTCCGATTATTATTGTTACAACCTGCGCGTTGACAACTCATCTCCCGGGATTATGGTTTGCGACCTCACTCTATTTGTAGAGCCTAATAAACCTGGAGGACAATCATCGCAATCCTGGCTTAGGGGTTAAGTTGGACGCGTTTCTGCTGGTGCTCGGAACGTGAATAGAAAAAACCCCGGCGAAGATAGCTTAGTATTCTCCAGGTGGCATAGACGCACTTCTAGCTAGGTTAGGCTAGGTTAGGTTAAGTTAGGTTAGGTTAGGTTAGGCAGGAGCGCTGGGACGAGACACCAAACGGGGAATGGACCCGAAAACTAATTCCAGCGATCGAGCCGTGGCTTAAAAATCGCCAACATGTAGGGTTCCATCTCTGCCATATTCTAACTGGACACGGATGCTTCGGAGAGTACCTCCGCCGAATCGGGAAAGAGGTTACCACGGAATGCTATGAATGCGGAGAAGCGGTGGACACCGCCGAACACACTCTATTACACTGTCCACGCTTTACGGAAACTAGAAAGAGCCTAGGAGGAGAGACGGTAAACATCGAAGCCGTACAGAAACTCCTCCTCGGCAAAGACGAGGAACATAAGACGCTA